>JARJLF010001628.1:0-68651 GCA_029378395.1 Mycena leptocephala | reverse complement strand
AACCAGTGGCCCGGTAATGCATCTTCAAACAATCAGTTTGGGAGGACCTTGATTTCTAATGCATTCGAATCGGTGGTGTGTCTTTTTTTCCAGTGCACTCTTCGCTGGCCGCCCGTGGTTCTAGGCTCCGGTCTCAGACTTGATATCATTCTGATGCTTGGGCTCACTCACTCACATCACATACGTGACTACCCGAATATGATATCAACGCCCTGCAACAAATAGCTCGAACTGTATCGAAATGCAACACTATGCATTGATGAAGAGAATGTGTTAATCGCGCATAATGAGGGCTCGCAGAAGGTAGGAAGGCCTGGTAGCATATGGCCATGTACTTTTTTCAGTAACCGCTCTGTGCTTCATGGAGCGCGCCATTCAATCCAAATCCCGATTTTCACCCATCCTCCTTGGCTTGAAGGGAATTACTTACCATCCTCATACCTCCGATTCACATTTTGGGTGGTGTGGGCTCATTTATTTTTGTTGATTCGGGATACATTGAGGTGGCCAGCACGAGTGCAAACGAGCGCGATTTACTTAAGGTGGTGGCCCACTAGCCCATTTTTTGCCATTTGAGGGAAATCGCAAGAAGAAAGATTCGGTAAGTCATCGCCTGAATCGGCGAAAGAAATCATATCACTCATAGGATCCATACCTTACTTCCAGTGCCCACACATCTGTATCCAACCCATTTTATGCGTGTGCACAAGGCTAAAAAGTGCCAAGGTGACCAGTACCTAGTACACATTTGGAGGCGACTTGAACAGGTGGATTGATTATTTCTCCATGCACGGCTCATTAGTTACATTGGCCGAGCAACTGCAGAGCTACATAATCTTTCAAGATCCACACCAAACAGAGGCCCAGTAGCATGCGGTATGCATCTGCCCTTAATTGTTCAGTCGCCTGAGTCTAAGCAGATAACCTGGTTCGACTCCGGGTTGGACCGTATATTGTAGCGACCATTTTTTTTGGTTCCCTGTCAAAGGACCTTGCAACGTGTGGTCGACGCTCAGTTCCGAGTTCCACGTCAATCTGTGGCGACGACGGCCATCTCAATTCATCCTGACAGGATGCACATACCTGTGCATCCGCGCGGAGCGGGTTCTTCAATACGCGCCCCACAACCCACGCTTTCAGGCTGTCCTTCAAATTTCAATCGCATCAATCAACTTCATCTCCGACGCCACCGTCCATAGCCATGTGCCAGCACTGACTGCTCGGAGGGAGATTTATTATACTCGCGGTGCGTAGTGGATTAATACAACTCCCATCAGAGCTAACTCCTTTGGGTTGACATCGCGCCGTTATCTGGCACCCTCAACGTATCTGGGATGTAAAATAGCCATGGGCGCCCATTTGGTGAGAAATTCAAGATGAACACGAAGGAAATTGAGGGCCGAGACGCGACGCAGACGATAGACTGCGCTGGAGGTCGTGGGACACTAGGGGTGTACTGGGGGACGGAGGCAAAGGCTGTGCACACGGATCACCATTCCGATGATGAATGATGTGGATCATAACATTACCTGCTGCGCTCCTTCCTTGCTCCTTCCACCACGACGCGCTGAAGGCTTCCCAGCTTCAATCATTGCAGATCCCAAGCTTAGGTCATGTACAGTACCGAGGCAGACCCCATTAGACATGGGAGATAAGGAGGACAGAGTCAGACCCAAGATCGGGATTCGGCACTTCTTGGGTCTTGGCTCCTCTTACCTTGTGCACTTGCTCTCCGTTCCGCCTGGAATCAACAATCTGTTTTCAGATGTATCGTTCACCCTGCATCCACGGACGAAGTGAATGTCCGATATTCTTCGGAATGCCGCTCTTCGCGGATTACTGGACCAATCCGTCCTGAAAGCATCCTTGGCGCTTGGACGGCTGGACTGATGCATGCATGGTATGATTCAATTGTGCGGTCGCTCTTATTTTTTCTTGTGCCACTTTCGCTTATATTTTTGTAGATGTTGGAAGGCTGCATGGCATTCCGGCGCCATTCGGTATGTCACCGGCGCCGCATGAATCCGGTGATAAACCCAGAACAACACCCAGATAAGGGAAGGCCAACTTAACGATCAAGAGGTTCGCTTCGTGGTGCCTGGATGGCGGGAAAGAATTTCCTTGGGTTTCGCGATCTCGAAGCATTCCTCTGAATCCCTCGCTCTGAATCCGATCTCCTGCTACCGACGATGCATCCGGAGACCTAGGACAGATTTATTTGTCTTCACCAGCTCTGCCATAAAGCTGCTCTGTTCAGATGGGTCCATAGACCATCGCAATGGCTCGTCTTGGTGAGATAGGAACCTTCCTCACCAGGGAAAGATGAAATTGACCGTTTGCCGCAGTTCTGCGCCTCCTTTTGTCTTTGCTTCTCGTTCCGCTGTCTCTTTGCTCCCCTGCTTCCAGTGCGTTCCGGGGGCTTCACATTTGATAGATCATTCACTCTTACCATAGGAAACAATGCGAATGACATTCACGTGACGGCTCGCGCTCAGGCTCAGCTCGGCTTTTCATCATCCCAGTGGATTTGGACTGGTGCGCCCTACACGTTAGGCGCACCCGTCGGTCTCCGCAAGGACTTTCAGACTCCCTTCGGGAAGGCCCTCGTCGCGGCAGAGATCATCATAACTGCGTTCGACACGATGGAGCTCTACGTTAATGGCGCGCTAACTGGGGGTGATAATATTCGCCCCGTTACGCAAGCCGTTACTGCGTCAGCCTTGCGCCCTTCTTCAATGTGTTCGCCGTCCAAGCCACATTCACCGGTGTCACGTCAGCGGACCAGGCTGCGATGATCGCGACCATCCTGCTCACCTATTCCGATGGCACCACCCAATTCCTATTCAGCGATACGACCTGGGTTGCGAAGCAGACACCGGACGTCGGGTTCGAGCAGCCGACCTTCAACGACCTCAGCTGGCCCGCGGCGGCGAAGATGGGTGTAATCAACGACGCGCCGTGGGACGAAGTGAACATTCCCAACGCCACGTCCACTAGTATCGCCACATTCGATAGGGGTGGCTGGATATGGACAGACGCGATCCCTGCGAGTGGTAACATACCCGCCGGCTCACGCGCCTTCCGCCGCAGATTTGTCCCTCAACCGGGCCAGATCCCCATGTCGGCAACCATCATCATCACCGCCGACAGCAGTTACCAGCTGTGGGTCAACAATGTTGCGGTTGGCTCTGGAAGCGGGTTCAAGACTGCGGACACATGGACCATCAATTTCGTCTCAGCGCCACCTGTGATCGTGTTCGCTGTGCTCGTCCACAACGACGCCGGCACGGCCGGGTTCATGATGGGATCGGAGATCAACTTCCAGCCGACTGGGCCGACAGGATGCATCGCGGGCTCTTTCGTGAACACGGAGGCGCCAGCGACCGCGACCTGGGTGTCCACCAAGCAGGATATCCCTGCCGGCTGGCAGCAAGTTGCATTTGATGACTCCAGCTGGTCGCCTGTTGTAATCGAGGGGGACTTCCCGAACGCGCAGCCCTGGGGCAGCGATGTTACCGTCGTACCACCGACAATACCTGCCACCAACATCTGATTGGACCTGGTTCCTCAGCATCTTTTCTTGCCCCACTTGCATTATCAGACAAACTGCTGTGATGTTATTATATACTGTGAATATTGTTTGATTTTTTCGTAGCGCACTGGGATGGGGATATCATGCCCGTATTTGGCTAGGCTTTTGGGCCAGCATCAGTGAAAGTACACATGTGTCTTTTGTATCCTTTGTCTTGAATGCCGATCTTTTCTCTTTGAGCAACACCCGTTTTGGATTTTGTCTCATGTCCTGAGGATATATTTCTCGAGGTAGCTTCATCTTCGTGAATATGTTTAGACGTCAGAGACATTTTGTATTCCAAAGGCTATCTCATGGGGATGATAATGTGGATACTCGTTAAAGCAATAAACACGGCGTATGCAGAGCCCTTTGCGTTTCTTATCATATTGTTCAATGGGAGTGGCTCCGATTTGAACGTAACGATGGTGGAGGCGACATGTATTGACTCTCAAGCCTCGGTTTCCCTTTCCCCTTCTTAAATACGCATATTTCGGCTGCGAAAAACCTTTACTTTCCAAATTGAAACCAAGGCTTAGGCTCCAAGCTTTGCGTTTTTGTTTGCGAAAGGGTTAAAATAGACGAAAATATGGAAAGCCAGAGCACCACGCTCTGAAATAAATGATGTGATCAAGTTCAGGCTGATGGCCGCCGTTGTCACATTTGAATATGATGATTCGTCGTCAAGTTTGCGAAAGGATTGAATGGAACGATTGGTTAAATCGAAGGCAGTAGTTGCCCCGCCTTCCGTATATCACGGGCACCACCTCGCTGCCTAAAGAACTGTAGTCCTTCTCGCTGGACAAATGCGGAAGGCATCTAACAGATAGCTTTTCCCATCCAGGAATAGGAACTGAGAGTTATGCGGACTAAAACTGTAGTGAGAACGAAATGCGAGCCGCAAAAACATGTTGAATTCAGTCCCGTCAGAAAAAATTACACCCTGTCATCTGGGGCTTCTCGGGCTTCTCGGACTTTTCGGACTACCTCTGATTTAAGCCAACCATTCATTCAAGCGTTTTCCTTGGATGAGATCGAGGTCCACAGATGAGTGTAGCGTGTGATTTGCTGGTAGCTTCAATTGCAGGAAGGCGCAATCCTCCCCTTCACCTCATAGTTGCAATAGCTCGCAAAATTGTCGAATTGACAATCAGTATATTAATACACAGAGACACGAACACAATATTCCACAGAGCTCTCTCTCAATATAGACTTGATAAAATGCAACTGTTTGCATTTCAGTCCAAACTTTCCAACGTCCAGGTCTGGCCCGGACGTCCGTCGATGCCTTCAAAGGTAACCTGGAATTGATCAAATGAGCATCTACGCCAACACTTTTGAATACTCAACACTTACTGGACTAACGGTGAACTGGGCCACCTGAGCCCAGGCAGTCAGCGCCAGCCCCGTCACTGCATCTTGGATGCTAGACAAGGGGACAAAAGAGTCAGTACTCCACATCCGAAGAGAGAACAAGAAAAGACAAAGAATTCTCACATGGCGGTGTGAGCACCAGTACAGGTGACGATAAAGTCCAGCGCCAGCTGCTCCGACGTCTGAATGCCAGCCTGAGCGAACCGGCGAAGCCCTGCTGGGTTTCCAGCTGCCGCATACGAGAGGAAAGCGCCGGAGGCGTCCGCGCTGGCCAGCTTGAAGGTGGGAACAGGGCTTGTCTGGACGAACTGCCACTGTTTTGGATAAAGAATCACTCAGCGCGTTCACGGATAGGCCCACTCAGAAAGGCAAAATAAGTACAGTACATACATCCTGGTTGGAGTCGCACTTGGAATACTGCCCCGATTGGCCTAATCTTTGGATATGCTCTACGTCCAACGTGACCCTAGCGAATGTGGGTGTTTACGGAGCTTAATGTACTCAAACCTTCATGGACAGCTCTACTTATGGCAGTGCCTGGATATCTACTTTGCTAATGTGTGCGCTAGCTCACAATCACTCAGCATGTAATATAAATAAACACGCCATTGTCTAGGGCCACATCAGATGTATAACATATCCAAAAACTAGGCCAATTGGGGCAGTATTCCGAATGCTACAGGTGTCCTACTCAAAACCAAGTTTGTCCGGAAGAAATTCTATTACATAAAAGGATCAAAAATAACGGTATTCCATTCGCTGTGGATTCTCAATGCGAATCGAATGAGCTTATTTTGAGGCGAAATGGTTGAGAATTGAGCTCAGGGCAGCTGTTCTCGTGAAAACTTGCCAAAACAGAAAAAAACGAGCCGCGCCTGTTGTACCACAAAGAGCTGTAATCGCGGCTTTTGATCAGTGGAAAAGAACCACTTTCCGCTGCGTTTTCAGACAAGTTGAAAGAACTTCTTTCAGCCACGCACTGAAAGATCGACTTTCCGCCGTGTTTTCCGATGGGTTGAAAGAGCTTTATTCCACAAAGAGAAAATGATCAACTTCCCATGTCAGTTTCAGGCAGGTTGAAAGAAATTCTTTCAGCCATATGCTGAAAGATCAACTTTTCACCGTGTTTTCAGATGGGTTGAAAGTTGATCTTTCCGCTGTGGCTGAAAGAAATTCTTTCAACTCGTCTGAAAAGTCAGCGGAAAGTTCATCTTTCCCGCTGATTGAAAGCCGTGATTAAACTGCTTCATTCTACTCTGCTTGAAAGGGGAACTTTCCGCCCATCTGAAATCACCGTGGAAAGCTTATATTTAAACCTCACATTTAACACGACTGAAATATTGCTGTTTTAGGTGTGCTCTCCAGAACGGATGGGAACGAGACTAGCATTTTTGAGGGAGGGAAATCGGAATTTGCCGACAGGGGACACAGCCACGCCGCATAAATCGCAATAGGGCGTGTTTTTGAGGGAGGGGAGTCGGAGTTTGCCGAGACGGAACACAGTCACCTCACAAAAATGGCAATAGGGCGTTTTTGAGACAGGGGAGTCGGAGTTTGCCGAGAAGGGACATAGCCACCTCACAAAAACCACCAAAACACAAATTGCTGATCAACCTACAAAACCCACTAGTGGGAATATGAGACTACTGTACTATTTCGACCGTTTGTTCACGCCATGTCACCCGTCACCGCAAAAGTTAACTGAATAAATTCTTCAAAATCTTACGGATCATGTCACCGACTGCCAAAAGTTCACAGTGGCGCGAATCATCCCGCCGATGCCGGTTACGCGCTCCCCGACGACGATACCAGGCCCGGTGGGGACCAAGAAGTTTACAACAATATTTAGTGCAATGCTCATCAGGTGCAGTACACTTTCAACCTCTTTGACTACCATGGGGATTTTTTGTGGACTCTGCTTTCGCATACCCTTCAAACTGTCTACTTCCTGCTGTAGGCGAAGAGGCACTGAACAGTTCTGAACCGTACGACACCGAGTTTATTGAAGGGGGCTAGCGCAAAAAAAATCTGTTACACGTCGTTGCCAGGGCCCTTTTTTTGCCGTTTCTCATTGTCAACATTAGCATAGCTCAAAAATCGTCTTCCCGCCTTCTGACGCACTCAAAAAATAGGGTGTTCACAACCCAAGAGTCACCGTCACAGGTACAAATTTGTTCACTTCACGACCCCCTGTCACCCGCCACCTGAACAAATGGTCGAAATAGTACAGTAGATCAAAGGTGTGTTACTGGGTGCGGACCACGTGCATTTAACACGCTTGATTTTCGCATGCGTCATCTCTTGCCCCCAGTGTAAGCCACCTCCTCATGATCAGCCACAATGACCCACCCACGGTGGTCGGAGGGAAGGTGGCAGGTGGCGATGCCCACTGATCGGGAAGGTGGCGGTGGTTCGGCCTGTTTCGGCCGAGTAGGAGCAGAAAATGAGAAATTTCAGGCCATCTGAAAACATCACTGAAACCAAAGGTTTCGGTTGTGCCTAAAAGTCGTACTTGAAACTTTGCGTTTCCGACGCCATTTCTGCCGTGCCGAGACTGTCTCTGAAAGTAGACTTTTCAGCAATGCCACTGAAACAATTAGCTTCGGTCATAATTTCGGCGCACCCACCAAAACTATTAGTTTCAGACTCACACCGGAGATTGCCATATTCAGGCACAGCCGATGTGCTTTTTGAAACCTAAAGTATCGAATAAGGTTCCAATCGAGCTGGAATTTGAGCTGATTTGTGTGGTTTCAGTCAGGTTTCAATTCAGCAGATATTGGGGCTGAAACCAGTTCACTAATGATTTCCATTTAAATTTCAGACCAACCTGATACTTTGAGTTTCAAGAAGCACACCGGGTGCCCCAAAATTTGGCAATCTTGATTGTGCCCACCAAATTACTGCCAAGGCGATTCAGTACTGACTTTGTTTTCTGCCCCAATTGAGACGCGGGGCTGATGTTCTGGCAGGTGAGATTCTCGCTGAGATTTTTGGTTCGAATCTCACATGCTCCTTGCAGTCGGATAAAGCGTCGGAGATTTTCATTGCCAGGTTGGAGAGATGAATCTCTGTCGTGTGTAATCCACAACCATCATCTCTGAGCTGGTCTGCTTTCAGCTGGATGTCTGTAGACCTGACAAGAACCTCTCTCGGACTAAGATGGCTCCATTCACTGCTTCGTTATGGGTAAGATCCGGTCTGGAAAATATGTTGAGCTTTGTTCGAGCTTAACGACTGAATGAAGAATCGATTGGGGATATTCGGATTCAGGACCGTGATCCGTCAAGGCGGTGCATCCCGCGATCACTTTCTTCTCTCCCGCCACCGCGTCACATCGATGGCTGAATCAGCGAGGGGCGGTGTTCTCGATAGCATTCTTCCGGCGCTCACTCTCGCCAAAACGAGCGTCGTGGGGATTGGCATTCCAGGAGTGGAGGCAGTAATCAATTGTGTCTTTCAGCTCGCGACGATGGTTTCGGTGCGCCAATCTACTTTCATCGCGACGGGTTTACGAAGCTCCCCATAGACGATGAAGGAAAACAAGGAGAGTCTTCTAAAGGTGGAAAAGACTTTGATTGAGCTCGCTGCTATCGACGCGTCCGACGCAGGGAGCGATCTGAGGGATCGCATAGCAGCTTTGTCGCTGTGCGCACTTCGCTCTACTTAACAAGGGTTTCAACTGAACTCCAGGGATTTCTAGAAACTTCAAGGCAATTGCTGTCGAGTGTAAAGCACTCTCAGAGAAGAGTCGTTTCAGACAGGTCTTGAATAGCAAGGACTACAAGGATAAGATCCAAAACATCAAAACCTCGATAGCATCTCATCTCCGCGACTTTGCTGTGCGTAAGTATGCCAACTCTGATATTGTGAGAATTCATGGCTTTCCAGTTCTATGGAAATATTTCAATCGAGACTCTACTCGCAGACATGGCATCCAAGGGTATGAAAGCATTGCAGAAAAGAGTATTACAGTGTCCCACTAAGTACTCTTATCTATCAGCCAAGATCGCGCACGCAAAAGTCGACACCATCCTCCGAAACGACATTCTTGCTCGGGTAGTATGTATCCATGCTCAGTACAACGCCGAAAACACCCCTGCAATTTGCATGGAAGGCACGCGAGTTGATGTCATCGAAGACATCGTGGCGCGCGTGTCCAGCTCTGACGGCTCCTCTGACCGCATAGTCATGCTGAGCGGCTCTGCGGGATCGGGGAAATCGACCATCGCAAAGACCGTCGCATCTGTTCTAGCGGAAGAGAAGGGGATCCTGGGCGCGTCCTTTTTCTTCTCTCGCAACTACACGGAGCGAAAGGAGCTCAGGGGCCTCCCAGGTAGCCTCGCACGCCAGCTTGCGGATCATAGCACCGACTTTCAGCGTCTGCTTGTAGAATTCTTGAGTGACGACCGCACGGGCATTCTTTCTGCGGAACCACGGCTCCAGTTTCAGAAGCTGGTTATCGACCTTCTTGCCAAATTGCCGCCGAGTGCGACCCCGCTGGTGATTTGTCTTGATGCGTTGGATGAATGCGGTACGGATCACGGCCAGCTGTTTCTGCGGTGGCTCTCTGACAGCATTGCGCAAATTCCACCTCACATTCGGTTCTTTCTAACTGGCCGCCCCGATGTTCCGTCCTATCTCAAATTCGACGTTTTGCGCTCTCTGATGCATGGAATTATCCTTGACGAGATCGATTCCACCGTCGTTGGGCGGGACATACGCCTGTATGTACAGCGCTCACTGGATGGACAGTACTGGACAACACGACATCCCTGGAAGGCGCGGGCGCAGGATGTGGACGAAATCACTACCCGTGCTGGCGGGCTCTTTATTTTTGCCGCCACTGCCGTGCGCTATATCATTGCGGGACTACCGCAGGATCATCCGCAGCGTTCGGTAGACTATCTCCTTCGCGGTGCACCACTCATCGATCTTCACGCGCTGTACAACCGTATCGTTGATGACGCCATCGCCGTCCCGCGCCCAGGCGACCCGCGTGCGCGAGATTCCCGGGATCGTGCTCTCAAGGTCCTCGGCACCATCTTACATCTCTATGAACCACTCGGGGCGCAGAGTCTCGCATCATTGCTTGGGATGGATGTCGATGACGTCAAGCGGACGATGCTTCCGTTGAGCGCTGTCATTCATGTCCCCGAGGGGCCGTCTGGTGCAGTCCGCGTAATCCACCTGTCGTTCAGGGAATTCATGACATGCGCCATTCAAGAGACACGCGCGGACCTCCTCTGCGGGACGGAGGATCAGCAGCGGGTGGTTACATCCGCGCTACTGCGTGTCTTACGGAATGAGCTGCGGTTCAACATCTGCGCGCTGCCAACTTCGTACGTGCGCAACGTCGAAATACCTGCACCTGATTTAGAGCGGCGACTGGATCAACACATCCCTCACCATCTCCGGTACTCGTCGCGATTTTGGGGTGATCACCTCGCCGCCACATCCTATAACTCAGCGGTTGCACAGGATGCCCGGGAATTCATGTTTGACAAGTTCCTGTTTTGGCTGGAGGTCTTGAGTCTGCTAGGAATGGTTAGCTACGCGCCTCGGGCGCTCTCCAACCTCACCATGTGGGCTGCTGAGGTATGTTGCTGCTTAACTCATCTGCTACGCGCTATCCAATATTGAACTCTGCCATTCCAGGAGCCGTCCATTGCCCGATTCGCCACCGATGCGAAGCGATTCATAGCCTTCTTTGCGGATGTCATCATTCAGAGTGCGCCCCACATATACGTTTCGGCTCTCGCACTCGCACCCACACAATCCGAAATATTCAGGAGGTTTCGTTCCCGATTCCCGCGCCTGCTTTCTGTCGAACGCGGGGGAATGACCCAGTGGCCCACTTCAATTGGCCTCTTAGAAGGGCACACATCCTGGGTGAATTCTGTGGTTTTCTCACCTGACGGCAAGCTGCTGGCCTCTGGATCCAGCGACAAAACTGTGCGGATATGGGATGCGGAGACGGGCGAGCTGGTGGGCAAGCCGTTGGACATATTCGGCGTAGCTTCGGTCGCATTTTCCCCTGACGGCAAGCGCATTGCGGTGGGGGCTTCCGACGACGTCTGCGTGTGGGATGTAGAGAGACGTGAGGCAATTGCTGGACCATTTTTGGGGCATACTGGGCGCGTCACCTCGGTGATGTTCTCGCCCGATGGTAGCTTCATCGTGTCCGGGTCTGCCGACAAGAGTGTCCGAGTCTGGCATGCACGGACGGGGGAGCCGCGGGGTGGGCCATTCATGGGCCACATCAATGTCGTCGCTACCGTCGCAGTTTCACCGGATGGCAGGCGCATTGTCTCTGGCTCCTATGATTACACCCTGCGCTTGTGGGATGCGATGAGCGGGCAACCCCTTGGCCAGCCTCTTGCAGGCCACACTCATACAGTCGAATCCGTCATCTTTTCCCCAGACGGCACGTTGGTTGTATCCGGATCCACCGATAAAAGTGTGCGCATCTGGGATGCCCAGACGGGAGACCCTCGAGGTGTTCCCCTCCTCGGCCACAGCAGCGTCGTCACAGCGGTCGCATTCTCGCCGGACGGCGAGCGCATTGTTTCCGGCTCCTACGACAAGTCTGTGTGTATGTGGGATGTTAGGAGCGGGAAAGTGCTTGGAGATACGTTCCAAGGGCACACGTTGGGCATCATGTCCGTGGCGTTTTCTCCTGACGGCACCAAAATTGCGTCCGGAGGCTACGACAAAACCGTGCGTCTTTGGAACGCTGCGGTCAGAGCCTCCCCTGCCGAGCCATTTGAGGGTCATACCGTGAGCATCACTTCGGCCGCGTTCTCTCCAGATGGCAAACACATCGTCTCTGGGTGCTACGATGGGACTATACGTGTGTGGGATGCAACGACGGGAGAGATGGTCGGTAAACCGATGAGGGGCCACACCGATATCATTACCTCGGTTGCGTTCTCACCTGACTGCCAATACATCGTCTCAGGTTCCTACGACACAACCATGCGTCTATGGGATGCGGTGACCGGACAACTCCTGCGTACGCAATCTGAGGGCAATAGAAACACGGTCTTCTCGGTCGTCTTCTCTCCGGATGGAAAGCTAATCGCGACTGGGTCGTACAACCAACTGGTGCGAATGTGGGACGCCAAAAGCGGGGAGGCGGTTGGGGCTCTGCTGCGAGGCCACACAGCCACGGTAGGGACAGTGTCATTCTCCCCAGATGGCAGGTACGTTGTGTCGGGATCGGATGACTGTACTGTGCGCATGTGGGACATCGAGCGCGGGGAGCTGCACTGCGCTCCATTTGAAGGCCATACCAATGAGGTCTCGTCAGTCGCATTCTCCCCTGACGGCAAGTACATCGCCTCCGGGTCCGTGGATTCGCTGCGCATATGGGATGCGCAGAGCGGGATCCTCGCTGGTACACCACTTCAAGGCCACACGCAATCGGTAAACTCGGTTGCTATCTCCCCGAATTCGAAACTCGTCGTCTCTGGGTCGGCGGACCACACTGTGCGGGTATGGGATTTAGAGACAGGACAGCCTGTTAGCGAGCCTTTGGAGGGCCATACTGACACCGTGAACACCGTTGCGTTCTTACCAGACGGGACACATATTTTGTCAGCCTCTTCGGATCAGTATATACGCCTATGGGATGCACAAGACCTGGACAACGCTAAATCCGCGAAGATCAGTGTGTCGAGTAGTGGGGAACCCCCGGATGTCAATTTGGTCAGAGTTAGGATTCTTGCTCTTCCCCATTCTTCCACTATTGAGAGAGCCCCTTCACAGACTGGTTCGCGATTCCCAAACCATTGGAGGATCCAGCCCGGCGGCTGGGTTTCTTGTGATTCGTCGGAACTCCTCTTATGGGTGCCAGGACCGCTTAGAAATGGGCTCTGGTCCCCGCGCAATACACTCCTCATAGGAAAGGAGCAGACTTTGCTTTCGTTCGAAAACTTTGTACATGGTACCCAGTGGGCAGTGTTACCGCCCAGCCTGACGTAGTTCTAATTGATCGTGTTGTAATATATGCAGAATTCTGCACATGACCCTCCATTTCTCCCTGAAACTTCGTGAAGGCGTCGGAACATCTCGTAGTTGAAGAAATTTCAACATTCTAGCGCGTTCTATCAATTTGAGTTCAGTTGGGGGTCGTTAATGATTTATGTCAGCTAGACACTTATTTCAGGTTTAAAGACTGGTTTATGCATGAGCCCGGACGTTTCGAAAGGAAATAATCTCGGGGCAGCGACTCGTTACGGTTCATCAACTGAAGAAAGTCGCCTGGATCCACCGTCCAAACAGAGGCCCGGTACCATGCGATCATCTGCAACTGATGAGGCCGCGTTCTTTTCCTCTCCTCTTGTTTATCTTCGCAGTTACTCCCTGACTGGACCATAGTGTGATCCCACAATCTTGTAGGCTGCATCTTTTCCCCTGAAGTATCCACATCCACTCTACAGAGCACAGAATGGCCCGGTGGCATCGGTATGCATCTGCGATGGATGGGGCAGTCAAGTGTTGGATATAAGCAGTCAACTCTGTTCGACTCCGGACTGGGTCATCCGTCTTGGTTGAAGATTTTTTTTTGGTTCCCGAGGTCAGCTTTCTTTTGCTTCCCGTGTTTTGCCCTGAATTGTGGGTATCGTTAGCGTTACCTCAGCTCAGGTGCAGTATTCGCTGCGGGCAGCGGTTGGGTATGTTGATTAATTATTTCTCCCCGCCGGTTCATCGGCCGAGGAACGCTGCCTATTCTTCCAGGATCCACGGGATTTAGGAAGGCCTGGTGGCATGCGGTATGCATCTGCGCATCTTCATTTGGGAGATTGATTTACAATGCAGAGATCCCGTTCGAGTCGGGGCTGAGCCGTTAATGGAGGTTTTGTATGCTTTTTTCTCTAATTCACTCTTCGCTGACTGCCGGCAGTTCTGGTCTCTGTTCTCCGCATTGCCAATCTAGGACTCACTCACATCATCCGAGTCGATTAATTATTTCTCAACCCCGCTTCCCAAATGGGTGAAGAGCTACCTGCATATATATTCTTCCAATCTCCGCAGAAAAATTGCCCTTCCTGAAGTATTCAAATCTACACAGAACGTAAAAGGCCCCGTGGCATGCGGTATACATCTGCATTCCACAGCAATGGATATTCGGGCTTGCTGCAGAGCCCCGTTCGAGTCGGGGAGGGTCTGTGGATTTTCAAAGGAACCTTTTATAATTATTCTTTCCTCCTGCATAGTGAGGTAAGCGCCTAAAATATTTGCTGAAATACCTTGTACGCTGCGGGACCCGTCCTGCAGAGTCCTGTACATCTTCGACCTTCGAAAAAAAAAACGCGCGAATCCCACGTCATCGACGTGTTCGGCACGTCATCTCACCGCTTGCTTACGCTCGCCTGGTTACCCACTCCACTCTCTTTCCTTCACCACGTCCATGTCCGCGCGCCGACTCCGTCTGCGCTGAGCGGCGCCGAGCACGCTCTCTTCATCGCCAGCCTCGCAGTGCTAACTTAAACGATAACGCGCCGGTGGATTGGGAACTGAGAAGCGTGCGCGAGGCGCGGGCTTGCGACAGTGACGATTGACGAGTGCGTCTTCTCTCTATTTGTCTTCACGGGATGCATGTCATATCGCTTAACGGGGAATGCAATGTATCACAGATCCTCGGCTGAATCATATGACAACAAAAATTCAGCGCAGCATCGGAGTCGAGCAGTAGTCGAGCACCACGTCTAGATCTGCCAGTATCTCCTCCTCGTTCTCTTCATCTGCCGCGCATGCGCGCAGGCATGCGTACTAGTTTTGCCGCGGTCCGGTTCGGTCCAGTTCAATGCCTAATATTTCTGAACCCCAGACTGGACCTCGGGTTCGGTTCAGCAATATTATTGAACCTTGGACTGGACCTCAGGTTCAGGTTCAGCGAGGTTCGGTCCAGGTTCAGAGGAGGTTCGGACGGGTTCGAATCGATTTTTATTTCCCACGGATTTAATCATGAAAAAAAAAGTTTGCAGCGAGTTTACAGCAAAAGAAACCACCCACCCACCAATATACCCGAGCATATCGCCTTCCCAAGTAACACTGACCTCTTTTGATATATTGTGGGTACTGTGACCATGATAAGTATTGGGGTCCTTTGTACCAGTTTTTTTCGACACTGTCACTTGCACTTGAGCTTAGACTTCTGACCAAACATTTTCCTGTGGAAAAGAAAATGACAACTGAGTTACAAAATGCACAAATACTATCAAAAGAGCAGATTTACCCTCAGTGTAAAATGGAATTGTCAATCATGTCATGATTTGGCATTTACAAACCCTTTTCAAACTTTTTCACGGCGGGTTTATTCCATACGCCAACGGGTTATTCCATAAACCCAAACCGCATCCTCCTGGATTCTTTCACAACTCTTGCGGTCATAACAACACGGGGCGGATTACTTCAATAACACCGATCGGGTTATTCAATAACCCGAGTTTCCAATCATTGGAATGTATAGGGATAAAACCCCTGGTCCACAAAACGTATAGGGACACGTCCCTGTGTCCTGATCGAAACTCCTACATATTCAAACACACCCTGTGTGCTGACAGTTCGATCGATCAACTCCTAGGTAAAATACAATATATAAACTCTGTAGAATCTCATGTACTGTGGATTCTACCTCGTCTAATATCGAGTCTGCCTTGGCTAGACAACGACACAGATAATTCTCACAACGACCCTGTCTCTTTCTTCGCTCTATATTCTCATCTCCTTGAGATCTACTCGAGTCTGGTGTTTAGGCGGTTACCATACTGCATTTGGATCATTTAAGATCCCCCCTACTATCGACATAAGCCGACTACCTCCTCCCGACGACGAGGTTATTCAACGCTACCTCCTAGTGGGGTATCGTGCTACTTTCTAACCGGGTTATTCGACCATCGTCCTGGCCGGGTTGTTCCCTGTCACCCAACGTCTAGCCGACTTAGGGCTCGTCTTGACAAATCAGAACATTGTTGAAAGGACTTACACAGTTCAAACTTGAAGATCAAACGGTGGTTGAAGCGAATTTTTCTCCGCAACTGGGCTACTCCAAGTAAGAGGTTCGAATGGGTTCAGCAAGGTTCACAGAATTCTGAAATTCTTTGAACCTTGAACTGAACCTTGGGTTCGGTTCAGCGAACCTCACAGCCACCGAACCGGACTTTTGGTCCGGTTCAGGTTCGGTTCAGGTTCGGCAGCAGTTCAGAACCTGACCGCGGCAACACTAATGCGTACTCCTCATCCCTCTCCTCCGCCGCTGCTCCACCAAGCAATTCCAACTCCGTCTACATCACAGCCTCAGGCTCGAGCGGCCATTTCAGCTCTGTCTTTATCGACCCCCGCGCATGCAGCACGCGGCGAGTTCTTCTGCATTTGCATCGCCGCGTTCCAATTCGGGTCCGGTACTGCTCGCTGCGCCTCTACAGGCGCCGCGCCGGAGCTAATTCCGTGAACCGCTTCCGCACGCCGCCCCTCCGGCCACGACGCGCCTCTATCTATCCTTCTACCTCTCCTTCAGCCTCGGTGCCTGTTTCGCCGTTTGCGTCGATTTATAAATTAATCTTCGAATTCACACTCGAGCGGTGGTTATTCGAGAGGAGGCCAAGCACCGCGCACGGCGCCTCCCACGCGGTCGGCGTTCGCTCCGGCTGAAGTGTGGGTCCCTCCTCCACCCTCGAATGCCAACTCTTCCTCGTCCTCATCACCAGCATACGCCTGCCCTGCGTCCGCCAACCCGCGCGTATCCGCATTTTCGACCTCTGCCTCTACCTCGACTCCATTCTCTACCTCGATAGACAGAGCGGAAAAGCTACCGGTACATCCGCACCGCCGGGAGACGAGTAGATGGGATGTGTATCCATCTCACGACTCTGATTTCAATGCGGGCATGAATTCGAGCGCAACGAATATGGCAACGCGAGTAAGGCAGGAGGGTAAGATACGCCTCGGCATCTGCTGTGTCTTCGTCTTTCACGCCCTCTTTCACCTCTTCGCCCTCTTTGAACCCCTCTGCGTCCAACTCTGGCTTTGGCTTGTGGAAGTGGAGGTCCCATTGCGCTCCCCAAGGCGTTAAGACGCACCCTAGCAGGTGCGGGCTACGTGGGCGCGGAGAGGGGGAGAGGGAGGGGTTGGTTAGGAGTGCTTCTCCCGGCGAGGCGTATGCGGGCGGGGACAGAGGAGCTGTATACGAGATTGAAGAGAAGAGGGTGGGAAGAGAGGTGGGTGGGCAAGGGGAAGAGTGGGGTGCGCTTCGACAGGTGTGGGTGCGAGAGCGCCTAGCGCACTGAGTCAGTGATTTTACTCTGCCTCTGCACCTCCCGGCGTCGATTCGTTCCACGCTCTTTAGGGCCGCGTTTGCGTATACATGTGTGCATCATGCGCCGGCGTTGAGGTGCTCGACAACGCCGTGGATGGGCGGAAGGAGGGTGATATCTCACCGTGGGCAGGGACGGTGGATTGATGGATGCGCCCAGATCCAGGTACTGGCGGTCATACACGCGGATTGGCAGACGTTCGCATGGAATCGTATAACGTTCGCGGAAAATAAATGCCAGAACGAGGAGATCCAAGTTGGATAAGTTGGGATGTCGTAACTCGTGGGTTAGTCTGTTTCGTACGAACCGAGTGAACCAAACGACCGTGTTTCTCTTCTCCTGAACATGGTTCCACTCGGTGTGGTCATTTGTTAGAATCAGTCAGCCCTTGTACTTTTCTGCTCGACTTGGAATACACTCGGACTTCATGTTTGACTAGTATCCCAGCAAAGGAAGGCCCGTGGCATGTAGGATGCATCTGCACACTTTCTGCTCTCCTATCGTGATTCGATTGCAGACGACCTCGTTCGACTCGGGGGCTGGCCTTACGATTGTTCGGTATAGCTCTTTTTTTTTTTCCTCCGCACTTCTTTTCGATGACCTTGGTTCGATTCATTCAAGCAGGTGCGCAGTCCTAATTCCCAAATTAATTGAGGATCAGTCCTGCGTGGGCATACTCCCCAACATTCTGGTGACGATTAATCCCCCCCTCTCCCAAAGTCCTAGTCCCACCCCTCGACACGTCCACTAGCTGGTATCGATCCTTAGAGCATAGGAAGGCCCGGTAGCATGCTGCATGCATCTGCATACCATTCATTATTCGGTATCACGTCATCCTGCGCAGAGACTCCGTTCGACTCGGGCTGGGCCGCTACAGTGGATATCTTTTTTTCTGTCTTGACCTACGAACCGCTTTTGGCGACGCGCTAATCTCTCCACTCCTCTCCTGACCGCAGTACTGTGATTCCACAACCTTGAAATTTGCCTTTCCAAAAGTGTGCAGATATACAGAGCACAAAAAAAGGCCCGGTAGCATGTGGTATTACAACAAAGCGAGGTACGAGCTCAATAATTGTTGTAGCGTCTGTTTATAAGAGACTAATGTGGTATGCATCTGTCATGGATAGCGTAGTCGTTCAATGTATAAGTAGACAACCCCGGTTCGACTCTGGGCTGGGCCATAAGTTCCGTAAGCTAAACTTTTTTTCGTTCCTGAGTTCTGATTTACAACCAGATATTTCTCCAGTCTCCACAGAGAGTAGGAAGGCCCCGTAGGCCCCGTAGCATATGGCATGCATTTGCACTCCATAATTGTCAAATTTCGCAGTTACTGCAGAGACCCCGTTCGACTCGGGGAGGGCCACTAGTCTCTTCGAACATTTTTTCTGCGTTTCTTGTTCATTAATGATACGGCGCTCATCCCTCAGGGATTTCTTTGTCCCCGCAGTAGCTTGATGAACTTGCTTCCTGACTGGGCTGGATCGGAATTATTCAATTAAGTATGCGGGTTGGTTACTGTGATTCCACAAACTTGGAGTGACCTTTCCGGTAGTATCCATATCTACAGACCACAGAACGGCCCGGTAGCATCAGTATGCATCTGCAATTGATGAGCCGCTTATTTCAATGTATTAGCAGACAACCGCGGTTCGACTCCGGGCTGGGCCATAGACCAGAACGAGAACTCTTTTTTTTTCTTCCTCGAATTCCGCTTTCTCGAGTCACACATTCTGTGTGGGTACCGTTAGGATTTCTTCAGGATCAGTTGTCGTATTTGCTGCGAGTAGCGGTTGGATATGTCAATTAATTATTCCACCCACGGTTCATCAACCGAAGAACTACGCATTATTCCAGGATCCACAGAGCCCACAAAAGCCTGGTAGCTTCGGTATGCATCTGCCATTGATAATACTGGTGGCGCGACTTCAGTATATAGGCAGACAACAGGCCCCGGGAAGCTCCTGCCAAGGATTGTCCGAAAAAATCCTGAATTTTGGCCTCAAAAAGCTTACGCCAAGGTGGATTTTGAGGCTCAAAAAGCTTAAATCGGACAGGGGTCATCACGTGCATCGTAAATTTCGCCTAAAATCGCGCAAAAAAAATGAAAATTTGACCGTCTGCGCTACGGAATGCCCTATTTACTCGTATTCGGCTTTGGTATCTTCACCGTGAGTTTCTGTTCTGATCCTGCCAAACAGTGCCGGTACACGATGCCGATCGATGGGATGTGTCGGCCACAACTTTGGTGGAAAATTTTGGAAAATTTCAAGAAAATTTCCTGAAATCTGGGCTCAAAAAGCTTACATCCGGACAAGGCTGGCCGATTTTTGGCCTCAAAAAGCTTACGAACGGACAAAGAAATTGCCCATTTTCGCTCTCAAAAAGCTTAATTTTCGGACAATCCTTGGCAGGAGCTTCCCGGGGCCTCAGACAACCCTGGTTCGGCTCCGGGTTAGGCCACGACAGTTTTTTGTCTTTCTTTTTCAGTCTTTCTTCCCCGGATTCTGCTTTATGGATTTTCGGAGGCCAAGATCTGTGTGTGGACACGTTAGCGCTTCCGCAGAATCGTTTGCGGCATGTGCTGGAGGTAGGTTGTAGATATCGATTATTTGTTTCTCTTAAAATTCACCCCCACACTGCTGAACAACACTGCCTATTCTTCCAGGATCCACGGAGTAGGAAGGCCCCGTGGCATGCGGTATGTATCTACACTCCATAAGCGTTTATGTTCACGTTTGGCCTGCTGCAGATCATTCGGGGAGGGGCCATGGATTTTGAGGATATGTTTTCATCCTGCACACTAAATCATTTGCTGAAATCCCAGGAAGCTAGCTCGTACGCATCGTCTTGACTCTTTTTCTTTTCTACCCAATTTCAGCCTTTGCCCGCAGATTCCACGCGACATTTGTTCGGCACATCGCTTACCCCTTGCTTACGCTCGCCTGCTTACGCCACCTTCGCTTTCTTTCCTCCGCCCACCATGACATAGTCCGCGCGCCGACTCTCGCCTTGATCATTCCCAGCCTCGCCGGCCTCGCCGACGTCGATTTAACTTCAACTCCAAAGATGATTCAAACGATAGCGAAGATTGGGGGCGGATAAGCGTGAACATGCGCGAGGCGCGGGCCTGGATTTGTGGGTAGTTTGCCTGGCTGGGGCTGGACGATCGATGACGTGCATTTTCTTTGTTTCTTTCTCTGTTTTTGACTTCATATCAGTCAACGGGAAATGCAATACTTACAGATCCGCCTCTTCCCCGCGCCCACCCTCGACGGCGGGGCTTTCTTTAGTCTGCTACGATTCGTGCTTCACACGCAGGCTTGGAGCCCCATTGATCGTAGTCTGGTGTTCGTCCAAGGTAGGCTTGCGGTTATTTCTTGCACCACGTCCGTCGGCGATGTATACTGATTCCAATCTGCTAGATCTTTCTTTCTTGGCCCCCGTTCCAGGTACATCAGCAAACCCATTCCTCCCTACACCGGCCCCCTCGCCCGAGTCCCGCCTCCGCGCTCCGACTGAGTGGTGGGATTAGAAATAAGTATAGCGCCTCGTCCGAGTCCGCCCGCGAGCGTGTCCTCTACGTCCTCATCCTACGCGTCTGGGTCTGCATCCAGCTCCGCCCCCGCCCCAGCACGCAGTCACGGGCACGCGTCTCTCCGCCGCCGCTCCACCAACAAACAATTTCATCCCCTTCACGAGCTCGCCCCGGAACATCAACGCCAACTCCGTCTCACGCGAGTGGGAAATTTAACAGCGTCGAACCCCTTCCGCGCACCGCTCCTCCCACCACGGCGCGTCTCTACTTCCATCCCCCCTTTAGCTGCGACTTCGGCGCCCGTTCTCCGTTGCGTCGAATTATTCAATTTCAAGTTCGAGTTCGACCTCACCTTCGAATGTGAATTTGGACAACAGGTATTCGCGCACGGGGCCCCAATACGCGAGACGGTCGCGACGGCTGATGTGCGGACTCCTGTGCATCTGCATAGGAGGGGGACAAGTGAAGGGGATGCGTATCTGTCTCACGACTCAGGCTCTGGTTTCGATTCCGATTTCGATATGGGCGTGAATTCGTGCGCGACCAAATACCGCAATGCAGGGGGGTAGGAGGCGGGTAATTTCCGACTGCGCTGCGTCCTTTGTGTCTTCCTCTGCTTCGTTCGCCTCACATCCCACCAACATCAACAACAACACACCCGCCCCGTACTTCGGCGTGACGCGCGTGCTCCCGAGGGTTTGTTAGAGGGGGGGTAAGGCATCTGCTTCTTCTCGTTCTTATTCTTCTCGCTCTACTTTGAATTCTACTTCGGGCCGCCTTCGGATTCGGGTCATGAAAGGAGCCCGCATACCGGTAGAGGGAGGGGTCGGGGTAGTAGGGATGCGGGAGGAGTGGGGCGCACTGTGACGCGGTATCAGTGTGTGGTGGCAGGGACATCTCGCGCACGGCGCGAGTGATTTCACTCTGCACCTACACCCCACCGTCGCTCGTGGGCATATACATGCATAGCTCGTCCGTATGCAAGCACCGGCGTTACGCCCACGCAGATGATCCAACCCACTCGACAACGCCGCGGATGGGCGCACTTTCCACGCGGAGTGTGGGTGAACCGCGGGGGATGGATGGATGGATGGATGGATAGATGCGCCCGATCCAGGTACTGTATCGCGCTTGTCTTATGTTCGCAGTTGGTAACAATTTGTTCATCATACATTTACGCAGATTTGGTTCATCTCCCTTAAGTTCGTCTTTTAGATCCATAGGTTCGTTCGTTCCCGGAAATATAAATGCCAGAACGAGGAGATACTCAGCACTCAGACTCGTAGGTTAGTTAGTTTGTTCCTTTCCGCAACCTGCCTAGGAATGCTATCGTTTCGTAGACTCAGTCAGCCCTCGTGCTTTCGGCTCGCTTAATTACACTTAGAATACCTGCAAGGCGAACCATTCATCTCTCACCAGCGAAGCAAGGCCTGTCGTAGGATGCATCTGCTCAAGATGCACGATCTTTGAACGTAAGCAGACGACCCTGTTCGAGTCGGGGGCTGGCCTTGTTCGACATGCATTGCTTTCTTATTTTATTTTACATTTTCCGCACATGCGTTCGACGTCCTATTTTCTTGTTTCATTTATTCTAGCGGTCCCAAATTTTTTGGTACAATCAGCCACCCTGTTCTGTTCCCGGATTTGAGCTTTCCAGCTCGGCTTGAACTTGCCGTACCTGCAAAGGCGAACCCGCCCAGGACCCGGGATAGCAAGTATCATTACGACCACGCAATACATCCCGTCTGAGTATAATTATAAACAAGCTTAAGAGGCCCGTGGCATGTAGGATGTCTGCCCAAGATAAGTGATCTTTGAGTGTAAGCAGACGACTCCCGTTCGACTCGGGGTGGGCCATTATTGGATTTTGAAGCTTTTTTTTTCGTTCTCCGCAAGGCCTTGTTTTCATTTGTTCAAGTAGGCGCGCAGTCCCAATTCGAGTCTTATTCTAACTCCCCGACACGTCCATGTCCACTGGCACGGTATGATCATTCACAGGACATAGAAAGGCCCGGTAGCATGCGACATGCATCTGCTCCCAATGTGGTTCGATTGCAGACGACCCGGTTCGACTCGGGGCGGGCCTATTGAGGCGTTCTTCATATTTTTTATTTCCTTCTTTCTTGGATTGCAGCGATCCTCTCAGATTCTTTATTTTATTGCGGACGTATCCGCAGCGGTCGAGCCGTCCACAGCAGCTCGCACTCTGAACGCTGTGGACTGCGATAACCCAGGCTACATCAGGAAGCTGGATGAGGTGCTGAATCCCAAGCTTGATGAGCGACTCGGAAAGTCATTAAAGGCCAGCTGTATGTACGAAGATGGTTTTAGATCGCCGATGGACCTTGAGCGCCGCCAACGAGATGAACGGGACTTGACTATGGAGCCTGGTACATAACTACTGCCTCGGATGTTCACGAATTTCTAGGACGAAAGTCCATGTGTACTTACCGCACGCACTGCTCGAGTATGATACTTCAGTATTCAATGCACAACTACAGGCGCAGTCTGACCCGTGTGGGGCTTGGCTAGCAAAAGGTCGTTCACTTGATATGCAATTGCACCGAATGCAGTTTACGGGTTCCGATAACTCGTCGAGATATCATTGAAGGCCAAGAAAACGAGCGGGCGTCGATCAAACAGTGGTTCGGGCATGTCGGGTATGAACTTTTCACCACGGATTCAATCACTCAGTTACAATTACGACCCACATTCACTTCCCATCGACGACAGCAGTGATGCCTTGAGCTGAGGATGGGGACTTCATACTTGACGAGGAGGATTTCAGTGGGATAGGTCGGAAACAAGAGCATTTCGTCAAAACAACATTCTAGACATGGTTATCTTCGACGTGGTGGTGCAGTATTCTAGAGAGAGATCTTATACGGACTCAAAAAAAAATCGTAGGGCCTTCAGGCGGGATTATAGAGCAGTCAGTATGGTCGGAACGCTTCAAGTAAATAAGAGACTGACCGATCGATCCGCATTGGCTGGGACAAGAGCCCGTATCCTCGCGTGGACTTCTGGCAACAATTTCTCGGTCTCGCTTGCATCCAGCCGAACGGGTATCGTGGTGTGAATCTCTTCTACATCGACGTCCAGAAGAGCCTGTATTTCCGCATAGATTTTGGGGAACAACGTCTCGAGTTGAGTTTCATCCACAGCCTCCGGAAGTTCTCGCGCGATAGTCCTGAGTTTGTCGCGAACGTGGGAGCTGTCCATATGCAGCCAAATGGGTATCGTCGTTTCCTTGCTGCCCTGTGCGATTATGGCTGAATGCCGCTGTATCCTCGGGCGCGCATTGTCCCTCATGACGACATCCAGGTATGCCGGCGCCTGAACGGGGTGTACCTCAACTCCTTCCAATCCTCCAGAAATGTTATAATAGTCAAAAGCAACCGTGGAGCTCTCAGCAGGACTCGTGCGCTGGTCCATCATTTGCCGAAATAATATTGTGGTGCGGTGCCGAACATAGTCACTGTGTATCAACACACGGAGGAATGCCATATCTCGAGTGCTGAATGTCCCTAGAACATGTGGTCAGTTTCTTTTTAGGAAAACAGTTCACAGGATTACTACTTACCGAGACGACTAAGGGGTGCGGTAAGGCACCAGATAGGATGTAGACCCACGCGCCAGTCAGTGGATTGGCATTGGACTGAACAGTAATATGTCACTTGACAGGCAGAGCATCGCAGGAAGTCTGTTTTATTTTTTATTACGCCGCACTGTTTGAGGTGAGCATGATTCCAATTGGGCACTTGTCGACCTACATCTGAATTAAAACATTGCTGCCGAGATTGGTGGAGGCCAGAGTCGAATTTCTCCATTAGCCTGATGCGTGCTTGTGCGATTTCCATGAAGCGCGTCCACTCCTGAAATAAGGAGCACTCCTGAAAACGAACTGAGCTGAGGAGATCTTGTACATCGACTAATGAATTTTTGAGTGCCCGCAGGACCTGGACAGAATGATACACGGTCGCTCGGGGAAGGATCGTCGTCAAAAGTTCCTTCACATGGGCGGAAGAATCGCCTTGCCATTGCGCCTGCCGAATGATTAGCTGCAGAAGTCCAGCGTCTAGTGCTTGTCGAATGTGTGGATAGCCAGGTGGGACCTCCAGTATATTGAGAAGGTGGGGAAGACCTATGCCATCGATTACGGAGTGAAGATGATCGTCCCAAGCTGGCGAATTGGTGAAGGATACAAGCGATGCGACTTCTGCCCCAATGACGCCACAGGAGAGCAAGGCAGAATTGAGTGGACCGTCGATATCGGAGATTTCCACCATAAAGCTGATCCCCAAATGAAGTGTGGCAAAAAGTATTTTCCCGATAGTTTGGGACTGGGGCGTGAATATGGCATATTTCATGTGTGACATCAAGAGTGAAGCTAAGTCGTGGAGAGTCCCTCCGGCGCCCTCGATGATCTCGGGTAGATACAGTGCGGACGATTTCTGCAAATGTCGTAACAGAAGATGCACTTGAAATGCTGTCTCCTGTGATTTTCCACCTACACTGAGGAGGACTTTCCAGGAGGCGATGATTACCATACGAATTCCAGGAATCTCGTCAATCATGTCCGTGTCCAGCCGAACAAGACTATTAATGACGACAGCAAATGTTGTATGTGTTACCACGGGGTCTGTGGCGAGCAAGACAGGGATACTGTCTCTGTAAGTGTGCAGGAACACGATCCATTTAGAGATGCGGGGCCAGAATTCAACCGCAAGCTCCATCGAAAAAGGATTGGCAGTTTCTAACATCTTTGCGACGCAATGAAGAGACGTCACGGCGCGGCGGCAACGAGCGTCGGACTGCGAGGTGCCTGCATCAAGGGCGCCGATGCTGGGTATTGCCGCCGGATCGAGGCCAGCATAAAATACAGGTAGAAGCAGCGGCAAATCGGATTTGTCGCAACTGGGGAGCAAGGAGTGTACCAGGAGTAGGTCTTGCAGCGACCCATTCGCCGCGGATATAGCAGTTCGCTTAAAGACTCATGAGGTCGGAGAGATGTATCCAAATGCATGTGCCACGGACCATATGCCGTCTGGGAAGGTCTCGAAGATTTCTTGTCTCCAGAGCTGGATGCATGTCGAAGTCTGTCGAAGAGCAACCTGGACGTGGGAGGTGGCTGTGTCCTTCCATCAGATGGATCACGCGCACTCGGTGATCTTGGATCAAAATGGACCCACTGCCCGAATTTATTAGACGGAAGGGGCTGGTGGGATATGATGCCGGTAAGTTTTATTATTCTTTCTAGCGCTCCTCTGTGCATTCCGCCCGAGCAAACATTCGCATTTCTCCCACCACCCAGTCAAAAGATAATAACACCTTCAGTAAGTACCTTACCCTACGTCCCTCAGTGAAAAACAAATACGGCAAGTTGAAGTTCGAGCGAGCGCCGTGGGCGTCGAGTCGAGGGCTGGGGTAGATGAAATACTGGTGGGTCATCAATTGGCGGATACGAGGTAAAGACACACTCTGCGCGATCTTCGTCAGCTCTTTGACTTTGCTGATTTCTGCAACGCCCTCGGGCAAGGCGAGGAATGCGCGCCTACTCTCCGTCGAGAATCGAGAGCCTTCAGGGTGAAAAACACACGAGAATTTATAGCCACTACGGGTTACCTTTCCCGTGAGTATTCCCCCCGACAGCGGGGACCAGATGGTCGTGCCATACCCGTATTTCTTGTAAAGTGACCTGCCCGAACGAACGCATTACGGAGTGGAGCCGCCATGTATAGAGAAGACTCACGCGTATTCTTTTTCTGGTCGTTCGCGTAGAAGATGCTGTAGCACAGGAGTACTGTGATATCATTCTTCGGCGAGAGAGGCTAAGCTCACTTGTGTAGCACCTGCTCGGGAATGGGTAGGATGAGGTTGGGTTTTGTTGCGAGGTCTGCGAGGGGATAAACACGATAAATAGTCTGGAAATCAGTAATGCACGTACGGTGCGCCTCGTCGATCTGTTGCGCGGGCCACGCAGAAGTGCCCCAGTAGGAATCCCAGCCCTTCTCAATCACATATTTGAACGCACGGAAAATTTCTTCCATGGGAACTGGAACGAAGTTGGAAGCAGTTTGCGGGAAGGCGAGAGGTCTCACCCGTACGGTCATAGCGATGGGCGAAAAAGACGTTCCAGGCATTCCTGCGTGCCCTCCATGATGCTAACACAGAGTATGAGCATATCTGAGTGCAATCAGAACGGGAGAGGACACACTGCTTGCGCGATAGGCCTGAATCGTTGGGCCCATCGCGAATTCCCCAGAATATCTTGGTCATAATGACAAGATCTGTGCGCTTGTAACCGAGTTCCCTAACAACGCGTTCCCTTTTTCAGAATTAAATTAGGAATTTTTTATGCGGTAGGAGTCTTTGGCGTACAGCTCCAGCTCAGACTTGACATCTGCGTACGTCTGCCGTATCAAACGTATTGATCCCATTTTCAAACGCCGTTTGCACTAGTGTCCGTAGAATATGGTAAGTTACTGTGCCACGGGAAGAGATGACTGACCTTGGCAGCATCGCCCGTGAAGGAGTCTCCCAGCATGAGATCTCAAGGCTAGCGTGAGATTCCAAGGACAATGATCTCGGACGACAGAAACAAGAAAACGCACACCCTCCGAAGGACAGAAGAGAGACACGGAGACCGCTAGGTCCCAATCTTCGAAACGGCATTCCCTTGGGGTCAAAAGGCGGATATTCTGCCTGCGACATGGTGGTCAAGACGGCGTGAGGCCGCATTAGATTGCCGGGGTGCTTTAGCATCACCGGCCGGAGAAAGCCGAGACATCGTGGGAGGTTATCTCACTTTTGCAAAAAGTCCTCAGACGATCCCAGTCGAAAGGGGTCGGGCCATCGGTCTTGAGGTAGACCATTCTTGATTCAAACAACTCATTGAACTCAAAGGATGCCAATAATGTTTGCTCACAATGACCCAGCATTGACAGTGTTAGACATTAAGGCCTTATTAAGGGTCCGGATTTTGGCTGAGGGCTTAATCCTTAATAACCCTTAATTAAGCCCTCAAAATTAAGGCCTTAACATATTTTTCAGGCACTATTTCAGCGGTGCAAAGGCATCGAGATAATAAACATTCATCTTCTTTGTAATCATCACCAATTCTCCGTTATCTAGCTCTTCATTCGAATGCTCTTCTGCCAAGAGTTGTATCAACAGCTCCTCCCAACTAAAGGCCTTGCGGGGCGCGTGTTCGGGTGGCTGGGGGATTTTGCCGCCAAAAGTCGTGAAAGGGGGCAAGGCAGCCATTGCATGCGGCGCTCGGGGGCAGGCAGCCGAAGAACAGGGCGGGATGGATCGCTCAACCAACTTTGATGCGATCATTACCCTTATTTAAGGCTTAGGTTGAATCCTGGCTGTTTTAAGCCTTTCGACTCGGGGCTGGGCCGTGGGCTTGGCTTTCCGTACTTTCTTTTCAGAATCCTTTTTCTGTTTGTTATACGAGGCTTTTTTGATACCGCGCTCATCCCTCGGGGAATTTTTGTCCTCGCGGTTGCTTGAGGAATTTCTTCTGGCTGGAACATTCCTGACTGAATCAGAATTATTCAATTAGCGCGGGTTGCTATTGTGATTCCAGATTCCACAAACTTCAAAATTGCCCTTCCTGAGGTGTACAGAAAGGCCCGGTAGCATGGGTATGCATCTGCCTTCATAGATCGGTTGAAGAATGAGTGTAAGCAGAGAATCCCGGTTCGGCTCCGGGCTGAGCCATGATTGAAAGGTAGACTTTTTCTTTGCCAAATTTAGCTCCGTTGATTCAAATTTTCTGAGCGCTGGGTACTGTTAGCGGTGCCTCAGAATCGTGTTACAGGGGTTGCACCAGAATGACTGGATGTCGAATATTGGTTATTTATTTATTTATCCGCCCACGGTTCATCGGCTGAAGAATTCTGAACGCTGTTTATTTTTCCAGGATCCACGGAGTCCAGAATCCATTGAAGTTCTAGTCTCTGCTCTCAAACCTGATATTATTCTAGGACTCATTCACATCACTGAAGTCGCTTCCCCGAATATCAATATCAACGCCATGCAACAAATAACTCAAACTGTACTGAATCCCAGAGTAATGAGGGGCATAAAGAACGTAGGAAGGTCCAGTAGCATGCGGTATGCATCTGCCATTGATGGGGCATTCATGTTCGTGTATAAGCAGACAACCCGGGTCGACTCCGGGAGTTTGTTTCTCAAAATGTATAATGTTGCGTCATAGAACTCAGGGGACGGTCTTCATCAAAGATTGCATGTCATCCTAGATACTGCACGACACATCCTTGATGGATTCCCCAGAAGAAATACTGCGGTCGAATCTTGATCTTGCTTCATTTCATTCAAGAGGCAGGTATCCCCTCTATCCACCTCTCCTACTGCTCGACCTGGACTATAAAAGGGGAGATTTTCTTCTCAAATCCCCTAACTCCGGAGTCCCCCTAAAGGGAGCTTGCCGGGGCTTGGCGAAGGGGATTTTCCCGTGGGCTCATAGTCGTCGACTAGGATCGCCCCCGTACGCTTGTCCAGCTCGAAGCGCAGCCCGTCCAGCTTCTTTTCCATCATCGCAAGATCGTCATAACTGCGAATCCACTGTTGTCAGGACGGATAGAGTGGCAGAGGAAAGACTCACGGTGACAGGAGGTCACCAAACCCGGAGCGTGAGGTCAACGAGACGGCGGCCGCAATGGTCCCAGGCGGGGCAGCTAAGAACAGGCTCCGCCGTTGCTGCCTGTTGACGAGGTGTAGCCACACGCTGATAAATCCAGAGACGAAGAGGAGGACCGATAGGATATGCGCCGGGAAGGGGCTGCAAGTATGTTAATTCATTAACAAACAAAAATAACCCCTAGAACATATCAACACACTTGATCCACAATCGCGGAACCTGCGAGATCTCAACCGAGGAGACCATATTGTTCCCTTCAACAAAGTACACTGACTTGGCGGCGAGCGCAAGATGCATAGTCTGTACACAACTGAGTGACCGTAGGAACAGAGGGATAAAAAAACGCACATAATATTTTGCCGTGCGATTCAAAAATCCACTGGGTTGATCAAAGACCGACTGCAGCCCATTTTTA
Source organism: Mycena leptocephala (assembly GCA_029378395.1). Taxonomy (NCBI): domain Eukaryota; kingdom Fungi; phylum Basidiomycota; class Agaricomycetes; order Agaricales; family Mycenaceae; genus Mycena; species Mycena leptocephala. The sequence goes on along the minus strand of JARJLF010001628.1, from coordinate 38,765 downwards.
GCCTGCAATGCAGACTGAAAGATAGCCTCCGGGACGCCAAATTTTGTTGCATTTGCACGCGCCTGGATGAACGGGTTCTGATTATTGTCGAAGATAACTCTCGAGGCGATTGGTTAGCCACTCGGAACGAAATCAGATCGTTGGCTGTACTCACGCGTTCAACGGAGTGTTATTGAACGGCGGCCCAGTAATATCGTTGTCCTCAACATACTCATGGACCATAGTCACGTCCGTAAGGCTACCACTTGAGAGATCCGCAGAAGCATAGACGTAGTACAGCTCCATGAATGGATCGCAGAATACCGTTCGGACTTCCTCTGTCCCGTTTACCTGTTGCTGGTAGAACCTGTGCGAGATATATATCAGGAGACATTCTTATATCTGGCTCTACTTCTCACCAGAACATCACGGGCTGTTGAGATATATTGAGCCTAGCGTTCGAGCCGCACGGTGCAGGTTCAACACCATATTGGTGGCTGGAAACCTGAGAATGGAGTTCTTTTTATGAATGGGGATTCCTCTAAAAATCACTCACGCTCGGGGTGAATGTGATATTATTGGTACAGCCGGTAAGGGAGGTCGAGGATATCAGCGATGTAGTCGTTGACACGTTTGACATGAGTTGGATTGCAATCTGTATGTGTGTTCGTATGTACCACCCATCCCACATTAAATGAACACACCGGATTGGAACACCTGGAGTTGGTAAGTATGCCAGTCGAGTTCACGGTCATTGATCCGTTGAAGCCCGTATTCGGGGCGAGCTAGAAAGACGCACTGAGTCCATGCATGCTACTTGAAATGGAAGAAGCATACCGCAAACTCAGGGTGGCCACCCTTCATGGACGAATGGGGGGTCCCCTAGATCGTTGAGGGCTGCACCTTGCACAAACTGTGTGATGGATTAGCGGAAGTATTCAGGGGCTGTCCCAGTACTCACACCTGCCGCAGCAGCGAAAGCCTTGAGCTCTGACGCGTCGGGGGCCAGTCCTAGGCTTCGAATACTTTGCGCAGCGGAATCTTAGGAGATGATAAGGACTGGCAGTGAGGCTGCTCAACACTCACATAATGTCTTACCGCGCGTCTGAATGTCGGGAATTGATTGAGCTGCGCACATATGAGCCATATCTTCGTGCAGACAGGAAGATCCGGACCAAGGAATTGAAAAATAAAAGTTGAAGTAGCGAGCAGGGAAGACCAGAAAATAACCCTATGGTTATAGTAGCGCGCGCGGAACATTGACCAGAATGGTCTGCAAAGTCTAAGGATTGGCTTCCGACGCAAGGTAGAGAAGTTACCCAAGAGCAATCTGAACTTCGGTGTGAGCAGAGGCTGAAACGAAAATAATTTCACGACGCACATAATCTAATAGCACGCTCTCCTCCGCGGTTGCGTTACCCTGCAACATTCTAACATATGGCTAGCAGGAATGATTGGATTGTAAGATAGCCTTAATATCGCCCATACCTGGTACGCCCGAAGGTTGCAATCGAGCACGCACAACATCCAAACGACGGGGAGCATATACCTGGCCCACAAGGTCAAACAGAGCGAGAAAGTGTGCAAGTCGACATACAACCAAGACAAGAATTGCTAGACAAAGGGGATGCATCAGTTGAGGGCTGCCTTCTGTTCAAAGTCAAAGGCACCAGCAAAATTTGGGTGGAAACCAAAAAATTTATAAACTGTAGTGGTACTGGCAGTCCTTGCCTTGAAGTCGGCTTCATTGCATTAGGAATGGGGAAAGCGGTACTCACCACCATTTTTGTAAGACATGTGAACGCTGCGGGCGAGTAAGATATTGCGAGAGTCGGGAGTCGGTCGCACAATGCAACCGTCACATACAGGACTTCTAATGCAATACCGAGCATTAGCATCATCAACGCGGTGCCGACAGTGACCGGCAGCCAGAAATATACAGGCTCCTACGCAAGTTAACGCAAAATTCGACCGGAATGTGCCACGCAACACACATATGGTTTCTGACGTTTTTGGTCGACGCGGGGGGTAGGAATCAAGTCCGTAGGTTCTCGATATCGTTTAGATGACGTCCTGAAGCGGGGTTCGCGGGCAGACAAAGGTGTGGGTGGGAATCCCACCCGGGTTGCCGAGAAGATAGAGGTGGGCATGGAGGGCAAGTAGCAGCTCACTACCGAGTTCTATATGCCTGAGGAAGCTGTTGATCATCCAAATATCATGATCCAATGGTACCGGACACACAGGTAAAAGAATCAAGGCTGTTTCTCGTCTGCATACAAAACAGGGTTCCTGAAGACCGAACAAGAGTTGGAGGGAGTGAGAAAGAGATCGGCCGTTGTTTGAGATGCCGGTTTGGGGATCTAAACTTCTTTCCCGTTCTAGTTAAAACCACCCCAGGGTTGGGTGTAGAGGCAACTTCCGTCTCTTATGACTCCGTAAGCGACCGTAGCTTGGACGGGGTTTCTCCAGTTTTTACGTTTATGCGTCGCTGTTGCTGTGCTGTCAAATTGTTGGATCCTACTTCGCAATAAGCAACTTGTAGATCAATTCTTTTTGGTAAATATGGATCATCACCGCCCACCATCTGAAATCTGTCACCACCTTCCATCTGAAATATGTCACCACTTTCCATCTGAAATCATACCGCACTCCGTCCACTAACACAAATCTGTGAATCAGGGTCAACTTAACTTATGGTGGTGCTTGCTTCAATCAAGTAATCAGATTGAACTTAGGTACTTAAATCCGGCCTCAGTTTCATAAATTTCGTCTCGACCCTTATAAATTCTGGGAACCAGTGCGTATGCAGACTTTCGGCTCGGGAAGCCTTGACTTTTTCGCGTTCGACACGGCTCGCCGCTCCCATGCAAACTCCCTTCATCGCCTCTTCATCAATCAAGCCCGAGTTATGGGTTCACTTTTCTCACCGGGCAGCGCTTTGGAACCCGGACGAGCCGCTTGGTTACATCTGCCTTTTGGCCTGGTCCTGGATTTCAGAAAGCCAAAGCCATGGCTTTCGAGCCAAACCAAGGCTGGAAAATCACTAGGTAGACCGACTATGTCACCATGCGCCAACATCTGTCTATGGTTTAGCCTGCATTAAAACAAGCATCTCGACATTTCCCTACTTGCTTCTGTGTTATGGCGGTTGTACATAAACGAGTTCGATGATTGGTGCAGCGCAGCCCACGCTTCTCTGCCGCAGCTCTTGCATCTCCGAGTCTGCCTCATTTACGGCGCCATCGGCGTAGCGTGAAGCTGTTATGGCGGTGTAAAATCAAACTGGCTGATGCACAGCCCCTGCTTGTCTGCCGCAGCCCCTTGTTCTCCGAGTCTGCCGCACTTACAGCACCGCAGTCCGGACGGGCTGTCACACTACTACTAGACTGGACTATTACCTCAGCTGACCAGAACTGCGGGAGACTCGAGGTTCGTCCTCTCACGGCAAATAATTTATTAGCTCAACTTAAGTTCCGGGTGGTTCGCCCACATTTGGGACTTGAGTTTGGGCATGGATCTTAATTCTACTACAGTACTCTAAATAGCATTATGTGGGTCATATACTCTAAAATAATTCGGGGCCGTATCTCAAAAAAATGTCACCACTTGGGTGAACGAAGCACACCTCAGGATCACCAAAAAATAACATTCATATTTTGCAAAAGGATGCACTGCATGGTGAAGCGACCAGATGACGCAACTTGCCCCCGACCCCTTCAAATGTACGCATGATGCGTTGGTCAAAAAAAAAAAGACATAACTTAGACTTCAACATTCGTGTTTAGGATGGTGTGGATCACACTGACCTAATGCAGAATACGCTCCACTGCCAGCTGTTGTGCATTCGGCAGAGAACCGACGATGAACTGAGCTGCCTGCAGGATCCAGTGAGACTCCTGGGAGGAAACTGTAGGCCTTGTTATGGCTCATGATGAATGCAAGGCGTGGTCGTTCAATATCACTCGGAAACGGTCCCATCATGATCAGTTCGGACTTCGGCGTTAATGGCACATATACTGTAAAATAAATAAAAATTTGCACAGCCTTGCCATATTGCCTGAAAAATGTGCAACTTGAACCAAATTAAGGGAGAAACACGCAGCTTGAACCACCTGTCTGTTGAAAGTCACAACATCCCATCAAGCCGAATTTTGGAGAAGAAAGCACATACCTTGGCGACATTCCCTGCAAAGAATAAAGCACCGTTCAGTCTACTCCAGGGAAGACCAACTTGCATAGTGCGGGGAAATAGACACAACTTACCTCGAGCTTCAGAACACGATCACATGAGTGCCTACATTGAGTGACGTGCTCGTCTCAGTACATCTTTCACTGCGTTCAGACCCTCCCGTAGGCACAGGTCTGCCAGATCCTGATAGGCAGATGTGTAGGCAGACCAGTGTGCCGACCCTTGCCCATCCATCTGCCCATCCCTGCTGAGGTTGGTCTAGGTATTCCCACTGGATTAGGCACACATAGACTCACGTGGGCCGATGAGCCTAGCTAAGCCTAGTTAGCCAAATTCAAAATCTGACATGGTTTTTACCCGTCCAGCGATTCCAACCAACACCAACCTAGACCCAGGTCGGCCAAGGTTGACCAAGGTTGGCCAAGATAGACACACCACTGTGGGTGAAGATCTACCAAGGTGGGCAGGCTTTGCCTCGGTAGGGATGCTAGACCAATGTCGGCCGACGCCTATTAGGGTAGACCAACATCGGCTAGGGTGGGCAGTCCGTAGGCGGGGATCGGTGAAGGTGGGCACAGCTGTGCCTATGGGGGGGTCTGAATGCAGTGTTTATTGGCTGGTGCTCGTGAATACTGACCTGGGGGATGTAGCTTCATATAGTTGGAACACTGCTCAAATCTTTAGCTAGATAATAGGAATATTCAACTTATACAGGCCGATCTCAGCAACATCGGTGACCCCACTGCTCCTAATATCGCCATCAGTACCCCTGCCAGTTCGGGAGGCGTGGAATGGCAACCTCAGCTAAATTGTCTGCCTCAAATGAAGGTTATTTTATGAAGGACTATTTTCTAATCCGAGCAAAAGCTATCAACGCCAACAAGCCCGAACTGATGGGATCTAGGCTTGAATCCAGCCTGTCTTTCGAAACTCAGTTGTGTTGTGTCTATCAACAGCATTCATAGCCAGGCGGTCACCCGTCTAGATGGGATCAATATCGAATGATCGCGTTCTGGCTCCTCGCACTCATTATGAACCATGACGATGCCCTCACTTTCTTCCCCTGAGGCTCACTGGATCTCGCAGAGGCCCAGTTCATCATCGGTTCTCTGCCGAAAACAGCTGGCAGCGGAGCCGTGTGCTGCATCAGTTCAGTGCAATTCGCACCATTCTAAACACAATTGTTGAAGTTCAAGTTGTGTGTTTTTTCTTGGTGTATTTTTCTTGACCCCGTTTGAAGTGGTCGGGAGCAAGTTATGTCATCTCTTTTCGGAAAATATGAATGTTTTCTTTGGGTGATCCCGAGGTGTGCTTCCCTCAACCAAGTGGTGAATTTCTTTTGAGATATGGCCCGAATTATTTTACAGTATATGCCCCATATATATGTGCCATAGCATTACCGTGACATCTCCCCGGTTCACTTCGAACTTAAGTTCGAAGTAGGACTTGAGTTCTCACCTCGAACTTACAGCTAATGTCGGAACCGAAGGCGCGGTGAAAAAATTTATGTTTTGGGACATTTCTGAAGAATTCCCCATAACTCGATGAGCTCTTAACGGATTGACACGAAACCTAGCTAGTTTTTCCAGGCTAATTCATCCACAATTAGTGTGTAAAGGAAATGGCGAAAATGTATTTTATCGTTCCATTTGGCACCTGAGGCATTGTTTCTGTTGAACACCTCCTAGGAGGGTGGGCACTTGTTCAAACACACTGAATTTTTGGGATGGAAGACTTGCATGCATTATAAAGAGGGTGATGTTTCCAGAATCATGATTTTCTTCTCCATTGAGACATTATTGATTGAGTTCGAAAATTTTGATCGAAAGATTACTTCCGTGAAATAAAGCGCGAAAGATACCACACATGGATCTGAAAACTCCGAAAAAAAAGGCTGACTACCCTTTAAATGTCTGAAGATCTCCCCCAAATATTCCAGATTTTTCTCCGCGCTGCGCGCAGCATATGAGATACCTTCGATACTGACCGGACTCTTAATTCCACCCAAATAGAGAAGTGTTCCAAAACTCGGCCAGTTTGAAGCCATTTTTTGTGCAAAATGCTTGAACTAAAGTGCCTACAGCTACTACTCATCAGTAGGGATTCATCTGATGAGCTCTTCTGTCTTTAATTCACAGTTATTTGCTTTTTCCACGTTGGTTCTACGACAGCTACAATCTATGTGGCTAAAACCATGAGATTTGTGAATCTTCAGTGTTTAATATGTGGCCAGCCTTTCTCTGGGCTTCAGTCATGCCATTCTTGACAGAATTAGAGGCAAAATGAAGGACAAAATATTTCATTTGAACAAAACTCCTTTAACAGGCTGTTCAATACAGAACTGGTTCATTCTGATACTCCCAGAGCTGGCAATAAACTCCAAAAAGGATATGGGGTTTTTAAGTACAAAATTTCCGTTTTATGAAGGGAGCAGGGTACCAAAAACGGGAGAAATAGTGTTCTGTCACTGCTGAGGCTCGAACTCGTGCGCATCATTTCATGATGACAAAGATTTGAAACTCCGCTCAGTAGTATCGATCACTAGCATGAGTATCGAGCCGCACATACAGCAGTACGCAAAAAACCTCGAAGCATTCGAAAAACTTGCCATTTTTAGACAAGATCTGCAAGCTTGTGAAATTCGGACATAGGTTTGTCACTTTGTGAGCTTGCCGGCTTTTCGGGCCTTTTTCGGGCTTGTTTGGCCTTGTACAAGGTCACAAGTCAAATGTCAAAAGTCTGATGTTCACTGTTTGTTCGTTGTCTGGGAAAGGTCCTTCCCGATTTGGAAGCAAAGTCACCAGGCCACGTCACTGAAGCGACACGTGTGACCCGACTTCACTGACCTTTCGACTAGTCGCTGACCCGTCAGTGACTTGTACAATACTGCCAGGCCCAGCAACCACCGGGCAAGCTCCAAAGGCATCACGGCCGCTCCCCAATGGCCTCTCGTCGTCGCTCAAGCACTGCGACGAAACCGGCCGCTCCTCCACCCAATGTCCCTATGCTCCCGCTCCCAGACTCCCCAGAGATCCCCCACCAGCAGCCTCGCACCATCCATAAGGATCTCGAAGACCCTCCGCCCCCCTCTGTTTTTCACACAAGACCGCCCCCAGATGACCCTCCAGACCCAAAGAAAGACCGCGATCACATCGCCCCCGAGCCCCGCCATGATCCTCGCATTCCCTCTTCGCGTAGAGCTCTCACCCGCGCTCTCGAGCTCGCGAGAGAGGCCGTACAGCTCGATTCTACAAACGAGGAGCCAGAGGCCGCAATCATGGCATATGGTCGCAGTGTCGCTCTCCTCAGCCAGGTCATAGAACGGGTCCGCCGCGGCGAGGACAGTACAGAGTCCCGCAGACGAAACGGCCGCCCCAGAAGCGCCGTCGCACAGGAGGAAGAGGTTCGCGGGCTTCAGAACATAGTATGCTGTCCTCTTCTTGTTCTTCGACACGCCGCTCAACTTTTCTTAGCACGATACATATGCAGACCGCATGAACATCCTCAGCATTATCTATCACATCCCTCCAATACCATACTCTGTCACAAACGAGTATGCTGCCATGGCCCAAGAGTCCTCTTCCCATTCTGCCGGTAGTGCTCTGCTCTCACCCACCTCCGATCCCTCTCTTCATATACCCCCGCCCGGCTATACCTCCTCCACATTGGACGATCATCCCGAACTTCCCTCTCATATCGACCCCCTTCTCGACAGAGACTCTCAAGACCCCGCCCTGTCTCTTTTTGACAGTGACCGAGCTCCCCCCGAACACATTTCACATTCGTACGCTGCGCACGCTACGACGGGCCTCCCGCTCTCCCCCAACCCCAACCCTTATCCATTTTTCGCCCGCATCGACACGCAATACTTCGGCCGCAGCTTTGGCTCCGCCCCAGCCACCGCCGGCCAACTCCTTGCCGCCTGCTCCCATACCTATTTCCGTCGCAGCACATGTTGCCGTTCCTGCCGCCGTTCCCATTCCAGCTCCCATTCCAGCCGAGCAGGAGCCTCCGTCGACGTCGTCGCGAATGCTTGGGCCGCGTGAGGCTCCTACTCACCGCCACGCAAATTCGGCAAGCAGGCTCGCCCTCGAGGAAGAGGTCATCCGTGAAGAGGTCCCATGTCCTCCGGAGCACCTCGGAGAGTCCCCCCCTCTGCCACCGTTACCCTCCCCCACAACCGCCCGACAGTCAACCGTCCTCCCGAAAGCCGCTGACCTGCTTTTAATGAAGCAAGGGTGGACGGTTCCGGCTCGCACATCAAGCGCCGAGGTTCAAGAAATTGCAACCGACTCGGAATTAAACAATTCCAACACAGGTCAAATTGAGGGGTTCCCTAGAGTTGCTGGACCAACCAATGGCCTCTATTATACGAAGCCGTGACTGTGGCCACATCCGTCATATATTGGCCAGAAAATACCAACGAAGTGTGCGCCAGAGTTTGATTGTAACACCCATTCGACATTGGCTGACTTTGTTATTTTCAGGTCCCCCGATCCACGGCCTTCAGACTCCGATTTGACAACTGCGTTTCATTCTTGTGGCGGAACAATACTTTCAGTCTTTCAACCGACAACATCCTTGGCTTGGCTCGAGGCTAACTACGATTCCCCGTTGGTAAAATCGATATATTCCCAGGACAATTATAATGGACCCTTTGCCATGATGTTGTTCCCGGACACACCTGCGCTGGCTATATATGGTCCCCATACTGAGCAATCCATGGCAGTATTAGCGAAAACCTTGGCCAATGAGTCAAAATTTCCCGTGATATCGCAACCGACTGAACACAGCCCGATGCTGAGGTATTGATCACCATGATGGTAAAGTACCATCACTGAGCTGAAATATCATTTTCGAAGGTTGCAAGCATTCGGGGGAGTAGAGAAAGATCAAATGACGGATCTCAAGAATCAGGATGAAATATTGGCCCCAAATTCTTCTCAATGAGAAAGAACGATAGGGTTATGCTTGGAGGTGAAGGAGTTGATGCCGGGGGACCCTCTGTACCGACTGCAGGGCCACCCCAAATTGGATTGGATGGAGACCCTTCGGAGCCCAACCAGGATCCTACACAGAACCTTGCCAGGCCACAGGATGATCCAAACCTGGATGGAGAAACCGATGATTCTAGCGAACCTTCTGAACACGATTCTGACAACTACCAAGACACAGTTAGTATTCAAGGAGAAACTGAGGGTGATAAAAAAAATCACAATGTCCCATATTTTCAGGGTGGTGGTGGCGGTGGTGATCCCGATGATAGTGGAGGAAACGGTGGCACAGACATTAATGGACCGTGGAAAGAATGGGAAAGTCCCATCCACTTGACAAAATCAACCATAGAACTCCAACTGCCGAATACCACTGTCAAATTAAGCATTACTTCACATACTCAGGTCTGTGGATGGGTCTCTAAACTATTCATCTCATAGCATTTACAGTTCAACACTTATCCCAATGGGAGAGATCCAGAAGATGTCGGCAGACCATTTCATCAACGGAAAATGTACCGGCCACAGGCCCAAGCTCACACGGTCTTAGAAGTTGCGCGTGGGGTATGGGCACCAGATATTGTCATTGACCGCTCATATGTTGTTCTCGGACTTCAAGCCCATAGACCAAACTCAATTCTGCGTTCTGAGAAGTATGTCACTTAAATCCACTCCGATATTGTCAAGGTCCTTACTTTCTCGTGGCCCTTCAGCTTGGACTGCGATTTCAGTGCACCTTCTCAAATTTACAAGAATGCCTTATCAAAAAACACAGTAAAGACTTTGGCTGCTTCCTTGGGGGGTGTGAATTTCGGAGCTCCTCCAACTCTGGGTGTGACTACCACATATTCCAAGGCAGAGGCTCGTATGAAAGAAGCAACCGATACCAAGGTATTTATTTTTCTGTGCCATACACAACATTCCAACCATAATACAGCCCATGCCGCAATGGGTGGCCACGCATCAAGTGGGCTCAGTTGAGGAAATTGGTCAAACATCGTTTGCTTCGGTTGACTAATACGAACTTGCCCAAATACTCAGTCCAAAAAGCCCCCAGCCTGACTTGAAGGTCGAGTTTGCAATGGGAATCAACTTCTTTGGTGAACATGAACAAGTAAGAATAGCAAAGGTCCGGCTGGTCGCGGCGGCTAAGATGCTTACGATTTACTTTAGAATCCCCCCGAGGTGTCCTCTATCACTCGGCACCAGATATTGGTTTGGGTTTCAGATTCATCCTTGCGGTCGAAGATCCGCGGGCTTCAAGTTTTAATTGCTGTAGGTTTTGCGAAGATCGAGGGAATGCACTAAAACTTTGCTTGACCAGAACGAGTTGCCGAGCATACGAAGAGAGTCACCAATATGTAAAACGGAAAACCTCGAAGTGGATCTAAAAACCGATCCCCGTCAGTTATCTTTCAGTTATTTCTTCCTCAACTTATCTGTGTTCCAGTTTCCCTGGTGTCCACAAGCAAAAGCGTCGGAGATGAGACAGCTGGCGCCTTTTCCTCAGCTTTGATCGAGAAGAAGAATAAATCCATTTTTAATCAAGTTCGCGACACTGCGAAGGCTTTATTGAAATACAAACCTTCTCTTCCTCAAGTTACCCTAACGCCACATGAAGGCGTTAGTAGGGGATGGGACGTAAACAATTACAGATGGAGAAACGCGATATTTCCTGACTTGGACCAAGATTTTCGTCGGGCGAATAATTCCTCGTTGATAGCGTTTTCAATTTCCCCCCTGCCGCACCCAAAGTAGCACTTCATTATAACAACGGATAAAGAATTATTGATATGTTTTCATTTCTCATCTGTGAATACAAACTGGTTTCGTGTTAGACCCAAAGTACACCGGGAGCCATGATTACTTATTTTCGAGGTACCATGTGTATCAACCGCCATCCCAAAACAAAATCCGAAAGACCCCGACAAAAAGTGTTTTTTTGAATTGAATTGAGCAAGGCAAAAATCTATTCATCCTGGGCCATTCAATGTATAGGTATCCCAGATACATGTTTCGCTCGTCTTTTAAATCAAGGTAACTAAAAGCTAAAGTGTTGTTCGTTACGTTCGGATGATGCGCGATTCGAGCACCGCTGAACCTGCCTTGCAACTGCCCGCGAAAACGCCACCCAAGGAATTTCGCGGCTGTACTGTAAACAAAGGTGTGGACAAATAAAAAGCATTTGTTGACTTGCCCTACATGGTCTGGGGCAGTTGCCGAACTGTTCGTTTTTGCGGAAGAAAGTGGACAACATTGATCGCATCAGGGTCGGATCGGCTTCGGCCCGCTCGGCTAACAGTGTAGGTAGGGTCTGGAGGGTCTTATTTCACTTTTCCGACCGAGTGTTGGAAATTCTAGGGTGATTCTTAGCTCACTCACCGATAAATTGAATTCTTGAAAATTAGCTACTCAAAAAGGCTCAGATTCAGTGGCCTGCACTTTAAGCTGGGATTAAACCAGGCATTCCAGCTGTCATTCAAACCCAGCCGAAATCGGCTGTTTTGGCTTGATTAAATTGCAGCCGAAAAACCTCATTTAATTTATTATTTCGGATCAGCCTAAAGGAGAGACAAAAGCGGCGCTTTCGGCCCGTCTGAAATGAATGCCGAAATGCCCAATTTCTGCTTCAACTTAAGCTCAGCTTAAATGCCGCGTTTCGGCTTCACTTTCGGCCCAGTCACACGGATGGTGGAGAGGGCGAGAGGGTGTGATAGTCACATGGCAGGGCGCGGGTAGCACTGTGATGGTGAAGTGGCTTCGCTGGCGCGGCGAGCGGCGCTAGTGGTCGGGAGGATGTCGTACGCGACGTTTGAGAGAGAGGGGGGACCGGGCAGGCAGTGGGAGACGAGGGTGGCCCGGGGCGGCTACACGATCGGCGGCGCTGCAGACTATCGTCGCAGATGCGAAAACGTTTTCATGCGGCCGAGGACGAGGACGCGGACGTTCTACCTTTGACGCGGATCCCACGAAATGGCATGTGTTCGGCTAGTCGTCTCACCCCAGACTCTCACCGCTTGCTTACGCTCGTCTGCTTACTCCACTCCACTCTCTTTCCTCTGGCCAACGTCATGATCATGACACCATGTCCGCAGGCCGACTCTCGGTGCACCCGTTCGCACGAGCAACACTCTCGTCGATGTCGATTCAGCTTCCAACCGATTGCGTGGATTGGGAATGGATAAGCGTCGCGATGCGCGGGCGGTATGCGTCGTTAGGGACGGGGACGATCGATTAGGTACGTTTTCTTCCGTTCTCCTTCACGGGATCCATATCAGTGGCAAGGAAACGCTTACCGTACAGATCCTTCTTCTCTTCCCCGCGCCCACCCTCGGCGGCGGCACTTTCTTTGCTCTTCTGCGGCTCGTACTGCACCACAGGCGCAGGCTGGGAGCGCGATTGGCCACAGTCTGGCGTTTGTACAAGGGAGGCTATTCTGTACGGCGATGAGTGTTGATTCTCGCCCCATCTCATTTAACTTTTAATAGCCCCGTTCCTGCTACAAGGCTCGCATCAGAAGCAAGCCCATTCCTCCCTACACCCGCGCCCTCGCCCGAGTCCCGACCCCGCGCGCTCGGGCGGAGTAATAGGTCAACGAATAAGTATTGCACGTTGTTAGAATCTCGAGCGTGTGCTCTGCCTCTGCATCCACCTCGTCTGCTGCATCCAGTTCCGCCTGATGACAGCGTGCAGGCGCACGCGCACTCGTCCTGCCTCCGCCGCCGCTCCACCAGTGACCACCACCAACGAACTCCAATTCTATATCGTTCACGAGCTCCAGCGCACCGTCAATCCCAACTCCATCTCGATGGCAGCGGGCGGTTCAACTGTGTAGGTTCTCCGGCGCCGTGCTTCGACTGTGACGGAGGCGAGTTTTATCGGGTACGGTGGAGTACGCTGCGACTCAGACGCCGGCTACACTGTTTCTGCGGAGGCCCGAACCCCTCCCGCCGTCCACTTCTACCTCTCCTTTGTCGTTTGCGTCGACTTACTCAAGTTCCAACTTCGAGTTCGAACTCACATTGAATTCGAATTCACATTTGCACAGCAGATATCTGCGACCAGCCACCCCATCCGCGCACGGAGTCCCACGCGCTCCGCGTCCGCGCCCGCTGATATGAGGATTCCTGCTCTTCTTCACCCGGATACGCCTACCCCGCGTATGCAACCCCGCACATATCCGTCTTTTCCACCTCACTCGCATATCTGACGATACCAGACCGGGCCGTGAGGCGTATCCTGCTTCCCGAACGCACGGATGTCTGCGTTCTCCGCCTCCACCTCCGCCTCGATGGACAAACGCCAGTAGATCCGCACGGCGGTGGACGAATTTCGGGGATGCGTATCTGTCAGGGATCTGCTTACGCGTTAAATAATACGGGCGTGAATACGGATGCGACGAGATACGCAGCGCAAGTGGAAGGATGTGGGTCCACTCGGACTCCTCTGCTTCAGGTTTCACCCTCTGCGTCATTTGGTGCGAGCCTTTCCAACGCGTCCTTCGCTTCCGGCTTGCAGTGGAAGTGGAAGTGGCTTCGGAGAGTACGATCCACCTCACTCGAGGGTGATACTGGACGGGATGATAAATGGATGGGTGTGGCTCTATCCAGGTATACATCGCACGGCAGTTGGTGATGATTGCTCGTCATGAACGCGGATTTGAGCCGCCTTTCTTGCTTTGCGGAAGGTTGCCTTCTAGAATCTAGATCCACAGTGTCAGTCGTGCGCGGGAAAATGAATCACCGAGCGAGGAGATCCAGGGTCAGTGAAAGTGACGCCACTGTGACGCCAGTGCTGCCATTCTGACGCCCCTTACGCCCCGTGTGACGCCCCTCACAGGAAGATTGACGCCCCCATGTCACGTCACACCTCAATTGCCGCCCTTATAACCAAGGAGAAAAATGTTTTCGAGATCATGACGCTAATATAGACACAATAGTCCACCATCTCGGCAAGACACTCTAATGAGATATTCAAAAATAGTCAGTGATCGGGATCCACAGAAGCCGGCACTGGACGACTTGTATGTCCACAGCTATATGTCTACAGTCTTCTCAAATAATCAATGAGACATGTAAAAAAGATCTTAGAGCATTATTTCATTCTGGTCCTTGGAATAAATTGCTGTTTCCTATTTTCTCCAATCAACGGCCTTTTGATTGTGCATCCCGCGTGCACTGAACGCCACTGCGATGGGACGATGATCTTTTAGATGGTAGATGAGTGGCCGATTCAAATGCTACAATGTAGTAAGCATGAAGCAATTATATAGTCCAATGTTAAACTTGAACCGAAGTTGAATCACAGTTGAAGTTGGCATCGGGCAAGGATTTTTGAGCTCATTCTACAGGTTTGACCTTGCCCCTGGCTTCAATTAGTGTAACCCTCGACTTGGAAGGATGTTTTTGGTCAGTATGAATTTTTGACCATGGCCGCCACCACTCGCCAATTGACGCCCCATGTCACATTGACGCCTGTCACGCAATTAGACTAACGCCCCTCAGAGTCGCATTGATGCCCCCTTAACGCCTCACTGTCACCCCATTGACGCCCTTTGACGCCCCCACTGAGGTAAATCTTGAGAGTTTTACAGGTATACTGGTGCATTCTGTGGGTTGAGTGTAGGTCAAAGGTCTTTATTATTGAAGTGCAACCTAACACAATGCTTGAATAATGGCTTTGCCCCCAAAAAGGGAGAAACATTTAACGAGTGACGCCCCATTGACGCCCCCAGGCGTCAAGGGCGTCACATGGCGTCAATTTCACGTTGCCCAGGAGATCCAATTCTGTGTGATTATAAGTTGAGGTCGCATCCTACGAACGAGGTTAGTTTGTTTTGTTCTGCAACCTAGCCTGGGAATATCTTTCGCCAATCCTCTGTGGTCATCAGTCGACACGTTCCTCGCGTACTTTTCAGCTCGGCTTAGACTTGAAATAGAACGAACCATTTATGTCTGACTACCATGCCCAGCGAAGGAAGGCCCATGGCATGTAGGTGCATCTGCTCAATATGCGCGATCTTTGAACGTAAGCAGATGACCCCGTTCGATTTGGGACTGGGCCATCCATTGTATACGGGGAAGCTTCTTTTTTCTCGTTTTCCGCCGTCCTTGTTTTCATTTATTCAAGCAGGCGCGCAGTCAGATTAGTAGTGGATCAGTCTCGTCCTACTCACCAACATTCCGGTGAATCAATTTTCTCCCTCTCAGAGTCCTAGGCTAACTCCCCGACACGCCCACGTCCACTGGCATTGATCCATTTACAGAATACAGGAAGGCCCATGGTATGCACCATATTCTGCTCTCTGAATTCGGTTCGATTGCAGACGACCCGTTCGATTCGGGGGCTATGGAATGGTGGTTATACTTTTTCCCCTTCTTTCCTGGATTGCGTGGTTCTTCTCTCGAAGTAGAGCACTGATCAAGGCCTCAAAATACTGTGGAGGATGTCACCTGGCTTTTATGGTAGGTACAGAGGTAAAAAAACCTTGGTTGTCACCTTGTTGTTTTGTATTCAGAAAACCTTTCTGAATAAGAAATGTAAGAAACATGCAGTACTTTGTTTAAATACATCATTTGCAACACAGACTCTGACTTCAGAGACCTGATGCAAAACTATTTACTCAATGTTGACCTTTCATGGTGGACGGGAGCCAGTCTATGAAGCAACACTGTTGATAAACAGACTCGTCTCTCATCTACAGGCTAGTTTCGAGCCTATTTTCAGGCTTTGGCTGGTAAAGTTTGCATTTCAATCCTTGCAGAGCCTTAAATGAGCCAAATGCCCTGTTGTTCCACCGAGAGGAACACGAAGGTAAAACTAATCAAAGTGACACGTGATCGTGTAATTTCCTTTTTGGGAAGCGCGAAATTTTGAAAGATTTTTTACATTTCTATGCAGTCCATTCGCTTTTGCATTTGGAGCACTTATGTAAAAATCAATGAAAAGGATTTTATTGAGAGTAGATATTGGACATCTGAGACCACAGGATTGTTCCTTTGGTCAAACTAAGCCTTTCTGTGGTTTTACTTTTTGTCTGTACCCAACCAGTATGGGTGGGAAGGCGGTGTCACACTCTGGATCACGTGACTCGATGGATGCGGATGTCACCTACCTTAACTCTACAAACTTTATGACCCGTGCCTTTGGCACGGCTACTCGCTCCGCTCGCAGCCGCCCTCCAGCAGGGTCAACAGCTTCTTGGGGCTCTGCCCAAAGCCCGGGGGTAGCTCCGCATATTATTGCTGAATCTTTAGGTTTGGCTACCCAGGGGAACTTGGATTTCGGTAGCTTTTGCTACATGTACAAAGATTTACAACATTGGTCATTGTGAAAATAAATCGAAAGAAAGTGGGGTAAGACGTAGAAATAAATCAAAATGCCAGGAAATGTTTTTCAACTTTTTACCCACCTGAATCCCCTGGAACCAAAGAGATTCTTCAAGTTCGATTTTCTGTGATTAGTCATTTCTGCTTTATGTTCGGAACAGTATCCGTCGATTAGTCAATCGAGCTTACCGATTGCAACCTGATCTTCGAGCCCGAGTAGATACTTCGAGCCCAGACTCCTTGCTTTTGACTCTGCTTCTAGTCTGACAGAGGCAGCAACATACCTGTGCATTGTACTGTACCAGTCCAGTCACAGGTCACACCACTGGAAGATTCGTGATGTGCACCATAAATCGAAATAATATTCGTCGGCCTTCTCGGGTAAAAATTGAAGTTGAACTTGTGGTTGAACAGTACCTCGCATGCTGTATTGCTCCCTCCTCCATGTCCTCTGGCTACTGTGATGTGCTGTATCCACTGGGTTCAACAGCCATGCCGCACAACTTGAACCCGCCGTGTTTTTCTGGAATGAATGATTGATTCCGAGCTCCGTACACAACCCTAAGCCTCTGCTCCTGATGCTTCATGCGATGTAGCCAACATATGTCTATGTTCTTGAACAATTTTTCTGTGACTGCTTCTCTGACTTCTGACTGGGTGTCTGCCTTGGACTGGTAACTGGGTTACTGGTTCAACTTTGTGACCTGAACTTGTGGAGGTTCTGACAGTGGGTTAAAAAGAATTCTCCAGGTTGCACAGGTCATCCGCTTTTTTCAACTCTCTCCCCAATTTTTCTGGGAAAACTGGACCATTAGCATCCATTGAATGGTTTACCTGCTCAGACTCCAGTTTCCCTCAATGGTTATTATTATTTGACTTGATGTTTGTGCCGTCATGCTTATGCCTAGAAGGAGGACAGGACAAATTGACAAGAATTGTTGCATAATTCTCACTCAGACAGACAGCCTTTGCCTTATCAACTAGGATACAACGGCTGCTTACAAAAGAAAATGCCCCATTGTTTGTGACTTTCACTAGTCCAGGCCAATAGCTTGACCTCTAGAAAAAGGTCGGTGCAACAGATTAAACAGCCTTAAAAGCAGGGATCATGCCCCAGGTGAAAGCCCTCATCTTTTGTGCATCTGAAGTTCCATTGGGAATTCTGCCAAATTTCGGGCACTGAAAGCGTATACTTCTCATTTGCTTATCCAGTTGTACAGATAACATGCTCGTTGCATTAGAGAATGGTAGTATTTCCACGTTGTGTTTTTCCAATGTAATGGTTTCAAGCTCTTCAAATTGAGAAATAATTTGTTGAACCTCAGGCTAAAAAGCTGGTATAGTGTGTATTTGTATGAATGTTGACTTAGTTTTTACCCCCTACCTAAAGGTTCAGCAGCCTCGAAGAGGCCCAATCCCAAGTCATCTTAGTATATGTTTTAAAGCAAAATAAATTTAATTACATTGCACCAAACATGACAACTACCTGCAAGCAATCCTTTAGTTGGACTGGTTGACTTCCCGTAAGTATAGATAGTTTTTTTAAGAATATATTTGCATTTCCGGCAGCGATGCCGAGGCACCTGTCAGGAGCCCATCGGACCTGAATCTCGGAATTTCCTGTTTCGACCGTCTTTCAAACCTTAATTTATCATAGTCTGTAGGGGGGTCCCTACCCCACTTCTAGATTATATTTGTGTTGAATAAACAGATTTCGCAAGGTTGCCGACATGCCTGACCGAATTGGGTTGTTTTCTCGTGGTCTCTTTCGACGTGACATGTTTCTCATCGGATTCTCGACGGGATTCTATGCTACCCCCACTCTTTCCTCACATCTTGGACCTACTGAAATCAAAATAGGTCCGAAACTGAGTTGAAAAGCGCGTCGAAAACACATCCGAACCACAGCTCGCCCCATTGGTCGCATGTCCGAGTGGGTGGATTGGTTGAACGGACAAAGGAAGAAAAGATGGTGTTGAATATATGTATGAACCTATTGAAATATATTGCTTGCGGGAACCACACTGATTAGAATTTAGGACTAAACCTTGTATGCCAGCATTGCTGGCATCCCTTAGATATTCGCTGGATAATATCTATCCTTACGGGAAGCCAGCCACTTCTGAACCAATTGAGAAAAATGTGTACATACCATACTTAAAGTAGAACTTCTGGGTACATAATATTTTTTGTGGCCATGCCAGCATTGTTTTTGAACAGTGCTTTAACTCATTGACTCAAAGTGCATTGAGAAACTGCCACATATAACTGCATGGACGACGACATCGGTATGAAGGTCCAGACCAATTTGATCAACAAACTGGCCTGTGATTTGTTTATAGTCATTGAAAAGGCGATATGAATGGGGAACTGTCAGTGTCGACGCTTCATGGCAAAAGCAAGCCATTGCAGAGACCTTGTGATGCCTCTAGATTTCAAGGGACCATAATCAGACATCCAACCTTTAATTTTAGTTTTGCGAGGGGCAGTCCAGAGGTTCGAATAGAGTTAAGATATTGCATAGGATATTCAAAATGATTGTCGTCAACACCGCCCTCTTTGATTACAGAATCTGCACTGTAGGAAACTCCTGGTCATTATATGCAAAAGCTATGTCAACACTACAGTCAAAAACAATGGCAATGAAGGCCTGCATTTTTTATTCACAAATGACTCAAAAAAAAAAAAGAGGAGAGATGGATTGGGACACAAAGTGGAAGATCAGATTAGATTTCAGAGAGATAGGGGCAAAGGAGTGAAGCAACTGAGGAAGCAAAATAATTGAGAGGAGAGAAAAGAAACAGCAGAGGGCATTGAGAAAATACCTACAACAGTGTGGCAAGAGGAAACAGAAGTGCAAGCTTTCGGACCTCAAATAAACCTCAGTAAACCTCGAGGCAAAAGCGATTTGAGTGTCGGAGATCAATAGCCGTTGTCGATCGAGGCGTGGAACCGGCGGCAACATCTCGACAGCCGGCAGCGAAAACTCAACAAAGTCTCGTGATTTATGCATGTGACTTATCAAAGTGGCTGTGCATCCTCTTTTCAAGTATAGTATGTCGTGAAGTGAATAACTACAAGGGAACACTCCCATCACCCCTCTGTGAGCCTGAGCATGCAGATTAATAGGATAATGGGCTCCTAACAAGGGTTACACGTTCCCTCACCAAAGGGTCACAACAGCAGTGAGCACCTGAGTTGGCAGCTCCAGCCTTTCTCTAATATTGTGCTATTAGTGCCTATGGCTGCTTTAGCGCGATACTACTCTTGTCCTGGAGAAGCCCAGAACTGAGCTGCATCACAGGGAGCCTGCCATAGTAAGTATTCATCTCTACACCTCATTGGATAAATAAATAAATAACTTCATTTCAAACTGAACTATGGGAACAGGCAGTACCAACCCAAACCTAAACACACTAGGGAGATAACTCTTATATCAAGACAACCGATGAAAATTCAAGCAGCAACCAACTGGATCCCTTTTGCTTCATCTAAGTTCTCCTCCAGGTCTTCAGTATCAGAGAGATTATCTTCCAATTCTTTCACAATCGTGGAAGGTACATTGAGCTCTGCGAGACGGGCCAAATTCTGTTTGTGATGTTCCAGAACATCTTCCCCAACACTTGCCTGGCTTCTATCAATATTTCAACCTGTTTGGCTTGGGATGACCGTTCAAACAGTGGCCTTGCTGTTTGCCAAAGCTCTACTGCCTTGAGCAAGTCACCGTGTCCCTTTGAAATGTCTCCAAGACGGAGCATGCATTCGGCTCTGCTACGATGGACATCCATCTGGGTAAATCCTTCCAGGGCAGTGGTGAACAAGCTGATTGCTGTATCTTCATCATCACTAGCGAGGAAGATATCTCCTAGAAATTGAAGACCTTTGTATATTCCAAGCTTCTCTTTGAACTTGAGGGAATGCACAAGGTACACTGTTGTCCAAGACGATACATGATGTGGATGTTCCAGAAACTGGCATTGCCCAGTTGCTCCAGACAGTGGGATATGACTTCGGTGCTGTGTCCCACACATAATTTTATACTTTTTTCGAACACAGTCTTTGCTTCCATTATATTCCCTTCTTTCAAATCCAGATCTGCAAGTACAGTATCGCACATTATCATTTGCATCGGAAGTCCCCGAGCATGGAATAGTTTTTGGGCCATCTGGATATTCCTTCGCACGGTCTGCTTTGGCATACCAATTGATATATCGATTTCAGCCATGTTGAGTAAAGCAAAGGCATGATGATAGGGATCCCGGTCTTTGGGTGAGCTGTGAAGAAGTCCACTTTGTATATCCCGAGCCTCAAGATATTCTGACTTCAACCTGTGTACCTCTGCTTGTTCATTCCTGATGTCACGGTCCAATTGTCCACCAGATGCTCCACAAAGACCTAGTAGATCTCTTGCCTGGTTGTTGTGGGAGATACTTTTTTTGTAGTCACCAAGTGTGAACAGGCACATAGCCTCCACGGTGAGTGCTTGTGCCTCCCTGTAGAAATCTCCAGAAATTTTGGCCAGCCTTTGGGACTCTCGTGCATACATCTGAGCTGCAGAGTAATCACCAAGCATCCAGCTGAACCTTGCAAGGTTGTGCAGTCCTTGAGCATGCCGTTTGGTGTTGCCAGTTGAATTTGCCAAAGATATAGCAGTTTTAGAAAACTTTACAGCACTGGCCGAGTCTTGCTTGCGTACCTGATAATAGGCCGCTATGCTGATATAGAATCTGCCTAGAAAATCCATGTGAACCCGGATGTCCTGTTATTAATCTGAGAACATACATTTGAGATCTGTATCAGCCACCTGTTCCGACTGTTTGAGAAAGTGGACAATCAGTGTCTCTGGATTTGAACTCGGAGAAAATTGCTGTGAGTGAAATAGCTCAGCAATAACGTAAGCTTCCAGCTGATGGTCACGAAATTGTGGATGAACATTGTGAATCTGATCAACTAAAGGAAGGGACCCCTGGCCAATACGCCGGCTGAAGGAGTTCAGATTGCATATGCTGTAAATGATGTTCTTCAGGTCTAGATGGTCCTGTTGGAGCCCATTCTGCAGGACATTCTGAATGTTTGCGAAATTCGATGAGATTCGGGTAACTATACTCGAAGCAGCTTGAGTTCCATGGGTGTCAACATAAAACTCAAGAAGCTGGTGGAAATGTTTGAAGAGAGGCCCAACAAGGTGGTATCCGGGTGGTTGGATCTTCTGCACATATTCCCTGATAGGAACCAATGCTTTCAGGCGTTTCTTTTCATCGGTATAGGCCAAACTGGTACGAATCAATGCTGCTTTGCAGCCAAGGATATCACCAATTGGGAGATTGCTCTGCACTAGCTCTGCATCTGAAAGTCCATCTGGGAGCATTGACAAGAGGCTCAAGAGGTTTCGTGAATCAGGAAGAGATTCAATTCTGTGACTCGAGAAGGAGAGTGAGATTGACAAATCCAGATTAGATCTCTTGTCAAAGCCTTCCGAGACAATAGAAGTTTTATCCTCTTCCCATCGCGATAATACAGCAGAGCAGCCCTCTGAGGCAACCAAGTGCGCAAGAAGACTGATGGCAAGTGGCATTCGGTCGGTCAGGGAGAGGACTCTGTCAACCTCCTCTGGATCATGCTGATCATCCGCAATATCAATGAATGCTTGACGAGCAGGTCCCAGTTCCAAGGATTTCAAAGGTGGCAAAAATGGCCGAGTCCAAGCGACTTTGGCTGGTCTTTCAGCCCCTCGCATAGTGATCTTATATGGCGTGAGTTCAAATTATAAAGATAACCACCTTTTGACTCACCATTAATGCGAGATGACCCACGTCAGTGAGAAGGGATAGGAATTCTTCAATTTCACCACGAGATTCTGCTGGCTCCCACGATGTTTCAAGATTATCTAAAATCAAGAGACTTGGCGGACAGCTAGAAAAGTGTTGGAAAACTGGACGGGCAAGGTCCTTGCCTGGCTTAAGTCCCAAATGGGCTCCAATTAGAGCAGCAAGTTCCACTTTAGTTGCTGCTGAGTCGCAAGCAACGAAGAACCGATGCTCCTGATATTTGGCAGTTATATCTGTATGGTGGATGATGGCTCTTGCTAGGCTGGTTTTTCCCATCCCACCTGCCCCAAAATTGCTATCCTGGCAGTCATCTGACTGAACAGTTTCAGAGTGTGTGAGAGTTCAGACTCCCTGCCATGAAAGATCTTCGGCTCCGATGGTAGCATAGTGATTGAGTTGGAACTGTGGAACCAATCAGATTACATTATTATGGGACTCTGGTGGAAGATTATACCTATTGTGCAAACTAGAATAGACCCTGCTTATCTGCACACAAGTTAATGACATTCCTTTTGAAATACCGGATTTTTTGCGCACAGAGGATGCTCTGTCGGAGCTGGTTCCATCAGATAGTGCTTCGACCATGTTTAGCGCCTCTTGGTGCCCCCTTTGTGCATTTTCCTGCATCTCCGCAATATCTGTCATGGGATTGACGGGGCAGATCTGTATTGTACCTCTCAATGAGTGCCTCCAGCGCTAAATACACAACAGACCTGAAAGAAATTAACTGCATGTTGCAATCCTGCATTACAATCAGTGAGCAGTGTGCTCATCTCCCCACGTCGGAAAATCTTCTTGATCTTGCTGCCGTCTCGTTGGGCTTCAACAAAGGTATGTATCTTGTAGAGGGTTCTTAAAGCAGTGCTCAGTATAACCACAGCATTTACAAGTTCAAGTACTCAGTGAATCTTCCGATGTGGTTCAACACAATTGGTGGCAAATCTGCGCCGGTATCTGACTTTGCGTACACAATAATAATTGCATTGAGCAAGTTGTGAATGTTCTCCATCAGGGCAGCGCAATCACTCTTGTTTTGTTTAACAGTCTGCAATGACAAGACTGAGATTCGCTGTAAATAACAAATTTATTGAGGCGAATACCTCAATGCATTCCGCTAGAGACCGAGTTGTATTTGTAATAGCAGCTAAGAAGGGGATCTCCAGGTTATCTGCAAGCAGTTTCAGGGTATTTGTAGACATAGTCAAACATGTTGTAATGTTGTTCAGTCGAACTTGAGTGACACTGAGTTGGCGGGGCATCTTGTTTAGGGGTCGGCCGTGGTGCATAGATATTTTATGCTGCGCGAGTTCGGGAATGTCACTTCTGTGGCTGTTGCTCATCTCTTCCTTTTCCACATATGTGATGCCCGCAGCAACGTTCCTTCATAGATCTACCGAAAGATGTCGATGGCAAGGGACACAATCAAAAGGGAATGATTCGGGATCTGCCCATCCAGGGCAGATGGTGTATCTATGGCTACTTGTGGTTCTACTGTCTCACCGTCACTTCTATCCCGGTCCATGTGTCACGATATCACCCTTGAACCGAACATACTGCCCTCTACAATCTTCGGGTTGGGCATGAACATGGTAAGCATAGCGTACTTCATGATCTGTAATTTAAACCGTTCCGTCTGTTTAACATCGCGGTGCCTTCACAGGAAGCATAAATCTGGTATAGTTTGCAGTCGTTACTATTTTTCAAGACTCGTGAGCCTCAGCACCTGCCTCATCGCGCGCGGGAGAAGCACATCTGGTGACGCACAATTCACAAGCCGTATACATGTCGCTACCAGTGGGGCTATCGAGGCAGACGAAAAATGACATGGGAAGGATGATGAATATCCGAAGAGGCGCAGGAGGGAGTCGGGTGCCAATCTCACACAGACTAGACGGACTCGGGATTTGAAGTGCAGGCAAAGCAAGCGGCTATGATGTCCTTAGCTCAGAAGCAAAATCGGCATGATATCACCAGCGGCTCACCAAACGACAAATTTCCTGATGCGAAAAACCCCGAAATCAATGTTGGTTCCGGCACGCTGATTCTTCCTTGTTCCCCTTGGACTCTCATCCGATGCCAGGCACCTCGCAGAGAAAACACTTCCCGTCCCTGGGTGCAATCAGACTGGTCCTGCTCGTTATACATACACACGGGAGAATTAGCGCACCAATCAGGAATAAAGTGACTGGACTGTCTAAAATCAGAGCCAGGGACATGTACGAGGTCTCCCAGTATATGGCGTGTAACGATAGGAGAGTAAGTATTCTTGTCTTGATAGATTCAAGATGGCCGGTGTATCCAATTCAGTGGCGCCGAGGGAGAATTGGGGGGAAGATCTTGATGCCAGGCACCGCTGGTTCACATCGACTCCACAGCGTGTGCGAAGCAGCGCCGAGAGAATGGGGTGGGACCTGGGTGCGTAACCAGAAGCCCACGATCCCGACGAGATAGAGACGGAATATTGTAATAAGACTGGCTGAAATTTGGTATGGAATCGCGGATGGCCGAGATCTCCGAAATAGAACCAATTGAACTGCGGCAGCAGATAAAGTCGCGACGTCAGTGTGTCCCGCTTGGTGTGCATTTCAACGCATTGCACTCGACTTGTTGGAATACGGTCATCTGGGTAACGACGTGGAAGCTTCGCATGCCGCCATGAAGGCTCAGCTGCCACGGCATGCACAGCTTGAGCAGAGCCCACCGAGCCAAAGCAAGTCGGCGATAGGTAAGCTTAAGGCGGCCCGGAGATTGGATGTCGTATTTTATTCTCGGAATAAAATGTGCTGGATTAGACAACGAAGGGGCTCCATTTGAACGTAGAGTGGCCTCCGGATACAAGCCCGAGAAGCGCATAACCGGCATCCTGGCGCCGGGATGACAGCCCAAGATACCGAAGCGCCGATGCAATGCACTCCAACTTCCACTCGTGTAGCCGTACTCGCTATTCAGAAGGCCTGTGTAGTCGCACGGCGACGACGAAAGAAGCCCTAATAACCGTGCACCGCACGAGACACAAAGACTCGGAAGACAAAGCAAGACGGGGAGATGAAAAAGGCGAAGGTAAGAGCCGTAAAGCTGCGCTCGTGTGCGCCGCGCCGAGAAGCGCCACGGCGGCAAGCGGAGACATCAGGAAAATCTGAAATTGTGCGATAGACAAAGATAGACCAAAAAAGACACGAAATACGCCATAGCAGAGGGGCATCTATATAGAGAAGCGGGTGGGGCAGTTTTTGCTGCACACTGCTGAGTCTATGATAGTTTCTTAGACCGCGTAGACAGTATAGCTCTCATAGTTCTCGAAGGACTTCTTAAATGCATAGAAGATGTAACAAACAATACTGTTTACTTCGTTCAAATCGACAGTCACGCCCTACGGTGGCCGTTACCCGCCAGCTTCGTTTAGCGAGGCTAAGCGAGCTGGCCATCACGATCATCGAAGTTTTTCTTTTCCCAAATTTGGTTCCGTTGATTTAAATTTTCTGAGGTGTCAGCGGTGCCTCAGAATCGTGTTACAGGGGTTGCACCAGAATGGCTGGATGTCGATTATTATTTATTTATCCGCCCACGGTTCATCGGCTGAAGAATTCTGAACGCTGTGTATTTTTCCAGGATTCACGGAGTCCAGAAAGGCCCTGTATATGGTCGGCGTTGAAAATTCGTTTTGATGTGGCCGCCCATCGCGGCATTGTTCTTCGGGACCGGACATCCGGTGGCAGGACATTATGTTGTGCCGCACGGGCCTTCAAATGCACACCGATCGCATGCCGCCGCTGAATGCTTGCCTCAAAGGTTGTAATCTCGCTCAGAGAGTTATTTTACCCCTAAGTCTGTAGGTCCGACTGCCACCACATTTCAGCTACAGTCATTGCGTGATCCTTGCAACAGGTTTCGGATATCCCGCTTTTTTTGGCACAAAACTAAGGTTTAGGATTGAAGCTGAATATGTAGATAGTATGTATGCACTCGTAGACCTAGGCCATTAAAAAAAATCCAGGGTTTCTCATCAATTTTAAAGCATTCTTGGCCAATCGGCTGGGGGCCAATTCTCTCGGCATCACCGGTCCTTGCAAATCTGCAGAAACTGGACCGGGATAGTGGTCTAAACCAAAAACCTGAGTTGCAATGTGAAAATATAGTGCTAGTGGTTCCCTATATGTCTTCACACAAACTTTTCAAGTGTCTAGATACCCTGTCCCCTGCTAGAACTGACCGTGCTCTAAGCCTACCATTGCATGGAAAAATAGGGTTTTTTTGGCTTGCTGTATCTGCCATAATTTATCTGGACCCATGATACTGCTTGTATTCATGTTTCACTATGTTCAACATGTTGTTTGTGCATGTTTTCACCTTACTTGAGCACAGTGTATGGATGATTGAATGTCATTGATTGGTTCATTCCACACACCTGGGCTATCCAATGACCCCAGATTTTTGATAGCATGGACATATAACTCAGTATACCTGCCATTCGTTTTATGTCCTGTGAAACAAACACCATAGAAGGGATAGTCGGGTTTCATGCAGATCTGCCCAATTTGGTACTGATTACATAATTATTGTACACTCTATGTGCCCGAAAATAATGTGGGAGGTGCATCAGACATGAATTAAGAGATCTGGTACAAAAACTGGCAACGAAATATATTTTTAGGGCCTAGGAAAAAAATATTTGCAAGGACCAGTGATTTTGCGAGGACCATGGAATGACTGTAAATATCATGCTTTACCCGCTACCCTTCTGTTAACACCCTGAATCTGTCTGTTCCCTGGTTCCCGACCTCCTGACTGCCTCCTCCAGTTATGTGATCGCCAACATGTTATAGGTGGTGGCACGGACTCCGCAGGACATTTTAACCCGCTTCTTGGCAACCTTATACTGCTTAAAGCTGGAATTTTGGTCTCTCTCTCAGTCCGAGCGATACTGGGCGAGATGAAAGTCTTCCATTGGCGGTAACACACCTCTCCCCTCGATGCCGTCACCTTTCTGGCACAATACAGAACACCGTGTAACGAACCCAAATTTCGCCGTTCTAATACGGGATTTCCATCGGTATTCACGTTTACGCGCCCCTGTGCGTCAAATGATCACACGCAGAATCGTAGGTGGTTGCTTCGCCTATATCTGCACCACACATCTATTCCCCGTAGAGGTTGTTGCCCGAATATCGACAGATTTATCCTTGCCACCTTTGAGTCCATGTACTATAATTATCATAATCATCAATATTTCTAAATTTCTGTTTAATTCACTAAGCTCCACTCTGCGGTGGCAGAACTGGAATCAGCACGCCTGAGCTTTGAGCGAGCAGTGGGCGGGGCTGGCGGGCGTGTGTGTGAGGCCTGTTATGGGACACTCTGCTACCGGATGTCCGGGTCCGAAGGACAATGCCACAATGGGCGGACAGATCAAAGTGAAACTTCGACCGCGGCCAATCCGTCAACCATACCTGTAGCGTACGGCATGCATCTGCCCATAATCAGATGCTGGTAGGGGTAAATCATTTAAGCAGATGACCCTGTTCGACTCCGGGCTGGGCCATTGCTTGACTTGGACGGAGGTTTTTATTTATTTATTTCTCGAATTCAGCTTTGTGGATTCACACTTTCGAAACCCTGAGTGTGTATACCGTTAGTGTTGCCTCAGGATCAGATTGCGGTATTTATGTGAAGCAGGCAGAACTTGAAGAGGTGGATGCTGATTAATTGTTTCTCCATGGCGGAAGAATGCCTTGTATTATTCCAGGATCCCAGGGATGGGAGAAGCCCCACTGGCATGCGGTATAGATCTACACTCCATAGGAATTGCAATTAGGGCTTGCTGCAAAGACCTCGTTCGAGTCGGGGAGGGGCCATCAAGAAGAAAGAGTTCAATTTTTTGCTTGCCTTCTTTTCTTCTTTGCTCTTTTTCTTTTCAGTTGATGGGGAGATTTGTTCGGCTGCGTCCCGATGAAGGACCTTCCCCTGCCCATGAACTTCATAATTAATTAGATGTATGGGGACAATATACTAGAAGAGTGGCAGATCAAGAGGAGCAGTGGCTCAACACAGGACGTAGGAGGGCCCGGGAGCATGCGGTATGCGTTTGCCATTCATGGAGCACTTTGGAAATGTAAGCAGACATTCCTTGTTCTACTCGGGGACAGAGCGGCGGTTTTTCTCTCCTGTGGTTCGCCTTCATGGATTAGGACATGTCAAGCACTGGGTGTGGATACTTCATCAGGACCAGTTACAATGTGTGTAGCGGGCAGCGGAAGGGATTAATTTCTCAGACCATACTTCATGCGGTGAAAAACACTACCTCGTCTTCCAAGGTCCACAGAGAAATTGCCCTTGCTCAAACATCCACATCCATAAAGCACAGAAAGGCTCAGTAGGCTCAGTAGCATGCGGTATGCATCTGCCATCGCTGCTGGAAGCGGTCGGGATGTAAGCAGAAAGCCCTGGTTCGACTCCGGGCTGGGCCACAAGTCGTTATATCAGCACTTTTTTCTTCTTCCTCGAATTGAGCTTTCTTGATTCACATTCTGAAGGGCGTGGATCCTTTTAGTTTCTAGTCTCTGCTCTCAAACTTGATATGATTCTAGGACTCATTCGCATCAGTGAAGTCGCCTCCCCGAATATCAATATCAACGCCATGCAACAAATAACTCAAACCGTACTGAATCCCAGAGTAATGGGGGCATAAAGAACGTAGGAAGGTCCAGTAGCATGCGGTATGCATCCGCCATTGATGGGGCATTCATGTTCATGTATAAGCAGACAACGCGGTTCGACTCCGGGCTGGGCCATGATTTGTCGTCTCAAGAATTTTTTTCTTCCTCGAATTCTTCTTGATCCCAAATTCTGGGCGCTGAAGGTGGATAGCGTCGCCGTGGAATCAGTTGCAGTATTGGGGCAGAATGTGCTGTGGGCAGCGGTTGTGGATTTCAATTAACTGTCTTTCCAGGCTCGCTTTATTGGCTGAAGAAGGATTTGTAGTCTGCCAGGATCCACAGAATGGACCTGTGGCATGCGGTATGCATCTGCGCATCATTTGAGTCTAGAACTTGGTCTAGAAGATCAATTTCTAGTGCAGAGACGCCGTTCGAGTCGGGGAGGGGCCGTGCATTCTTGAACACTACTTCTTTCGTGCGCCGCGCCCAAAATATTTGTTGAAATACCTGGAAGCCAGCTTGTACATGTACGCGTCGACCATGCCCCTTTTCTGCCTTTGACGCGGATCCCACGCGATGGCGTTCGGCACGTGGTCTCACCGCTTGCTTACGCTCGCCTGCTTACCCCACTCCACTCTCTTTCCTCCGCCCAACGTCATGACACCTTGTCCGCACGCCGACTCTCGGTGCACCCATCCGCGCGAGCAACACTGAGCACGCTCTGGCCGCCAGTATCACCGACCTCGCCGATGTCGATTCAACTTCCAACCGATAGCGTGGATTGGGTTAGGATACTGTACCGGGGTGTAGGGGAGCAACGTCCCGAGGACTGTGACACGGACGTTGCCTTGTTTTCAGGCAACGGGGTCCACCGTGAGCATGGCCGTTGCTCATTAAGGCAACCGGTAGTTCAATCTGCCCCAATCCTTGTACAACTTCTGGCTTGATCCCGAAATTCTAGCGGATGATTACGACGCTAACGGTGCTGAGCAGAGGGCGAGAGGAGCTCAAATTATTATTTTGGGATTTTTTACGATTTCTTTTTGAATGTCACGATTTTTTTGGGCAACCGCTCTCATCGTTACCGTGACATGCTAGGAAAGAGGCAACGCAACGGGCGGTCCGTTACCGTGACCGTTGCTCCCCTACACCCCGGTACAGTAAGTAAGCATCGCGATGCGCGGGCGGTATGCGTCGTTGGGGACTGAGACAATCGATTAGGTGCGCTTTCTTTTTTTCTCTGTTCTCCTTCACGGAACGCATATCAGTGGCAGGGAAATGCTTACCGTACAGATCCTCCTTCTCTTTCCCGCGCCCACCTTCGGCGGCGGCGCGTTCTGTACTTTGCAATGTTTGGTAAAAAGGTTCTGCATACGCAGGCTGGGGCCTCCATTGGTCGCAGTCTGGCGTTCGTCCCAGGTAGGCTTCGTTATTCGGTGCGCGTCCGTCGGCGATGCGTGCTGTTCTCGTCTTTCTTTTGTTTTCTTACATAGCCCCCGTTCCCGTTCCCGCTACGAGCCGTCATGCGCAGCAGTATCAGCATCGAACCCATTCCTCCCTACACCCTCACCCGAGTCACGCCCGCGCCCGCTCCGGCTGAGTAACTAGTAGTAGGTCAATCAACGACTACGGCGCCTCATCCGAATCTATAACACCTCGTCCAGGTCCAGCACCTTGTCCTCTACATCACTTTCTTGCCCTCTGCTGCATCTGGTGCATCCCATGCGCGCAGGCACAGCCGATAGCGACAACCTACATGCGTGGACGAGTCAATCCTACACCTCGGGATGAAAGAGACAACTTACCTTGTCGTCCTTGTTCAACGCGATATTCACGACATTGGCAACAGGGATCCCATCCTACCTGTACAAGTCAGCTAAACAACCGCAGAAAAACGCATATGCCACGCACAATAAGCTGCCGCAGGAACGCATGGTCGGAAATCTCGCTCGCAAAGCTGCTGCGGAATGCCACACCGTCCGCCGCGACACCGAGGTGCGCCTGCTAGCTTATCCCGTGGTCGATCCCCACGCCGAACGTCTCGTACGCCGAAGCGGGGTGGAAAGTGTTTAGCTGCAGCCCACGCCCGACAACGCGCAGGTGGTTCGTCACGTGCTTGAGGGACGCCGGGGCAGGCCAAGGCGCAGCGAGGGCAACAGTCGCGGCGCACATGACAGCGAGCACCACCGGGACGAAGAACTTGTTAAGGGCGACCCTGAGTTGCTGACTCGGATTGCGGTACTCGTGTAGTTGGATCCCAGGTTTGCGGGAGGCAGGGGCTTTTATGATGTGCGGCGTCAAATGGACCATATGGCCAAAATGATAAGGTAGGAGAGGAACTTCGGAGATAGTCCTCCAGGAGTAAGCCGGGTGTAATGGCCTGCACTGGGCCAGGGTTCCCTACGCGATAGGTGAGCGAGGATAGACGATTAAAATAGACAGAAGGCGCACCGTGTGAAGCCGACCCACAAATGGTGCGCTCTGATTCAATCCAGTTGAGTGGAAAAGGGTGAGTTTTGGTTGTGGAGCAGGATTATCAGTGCAGGGCTGCCAAGTCAGGATCGACATGGCGTGGTTGCCTGCCAAGCTCCTCGAGTGTCAGAAAAACACGCCAGAAAAAAAAGGCAAAATACCATCACCGGTAAAAAGTGTACCTCAAAGTAGTAATATCATGTAATTTTAAGTCTAAAAAAAGTACCAATTTCAGCATGCACGAAAGCGGAACAGAAAGATTCAATGTGAGGGCGCCTTTCAAAAGTACAGAAAGAAGGACTTTCAACACCCCCGAGATTTTTCCTATTGGTCTGGGAAATCTGTGTTATTGAAGAACCGCAGGACCAATACCTTGCTATAGGTGCCTTTTTCAGCCAGGATATAGGAACGGCTCTCAAACCATTGTTGCCGCGACGCGAACAGCTGTAAAAAGAACCGTGGGAATCTTCCCGGAGATGCGCGGTAACTTCCGGAAAGCGTCCAATTTGAGGTGGACACCACAAAGGGCTCTTTCTCGCATAGCAGGCTATATATGCCTGGGATTACCATAGGAAACTCTCCAGGAAGTCCCAGAAAAACTCCCGAAAATGTGTCAAAAGAAATGCTACCTGGTGGATTCGAACACACGCCACGAACCCAGCCAAATTTCATCGAACCAACCGCGCTTCGTAGTCATTTGAGCGTTTTTTGGAGGATATATCATTTCAACTTTTTTTGGTGTCATTTCAACTTTTTGATGTGTTCTAATTATTGGGCACTATATGGCCCATGTAAATCTGCGATCCACCAGAGCCAATACCCGAATGCCGAGCAAAATCAACCTCAATGTCCTTCGTACATCTCAACTGTTCCACTGTTCTGTTCAAGACTCACTGTTCCAAGACGTGCCAAAGCCTCCATCAAGCTCCCAAGACGTGTTAACTTACAAATTTCCGCAAGACCTCAAGCTGCATCACGACTTGAGGCCTCAAGTCGTGATACAACTTCTTCAAATCACCTGAAAGTGGCGCATCCAAGTCGCTCAACCGTCATTCATGCAAGTTCAAGTTGGTTAACTGGCTCGTGCCCTCTCACCGATTCCGTCGGCATCTTGATCCCCATTATACACGTGGCCTGCCCCTTTCTTTGACGAGATGGCAAGCCACAACTTCCCGGTTGGCGCTGTGCGCTAACCTTCATTATTCCCGTACATAAATGATGTGTTGCCAAGTAGAGCCGGAATACCAGTCATTTTTCGTGTAATTCAAATTTGGGATAATTTTTTTAAATATAATATGCGTGGTGGTCAAAATGTCGCAGAAACCTCTGACAAATGTTCTGAGATGTTTGCATGATGGCAAGTCACTGAAGCCTTGAGGGATTTGACGATTTTTATTTGGATAATGTTTTCGCACCATCCTGGTGATGTTCTGACAGCTATTTACAAATGTTGCGCGGCAAATGTCCTCTAAATATTGGTTTCAAATGGCGGTATAGACGCCTAAACTCAATTTAATTTAGCTCATGCGGACTGTGCCTAGTAACCTAGACTCAGATCAGTGGACGTGTTCGTAGGTGAGTTTAGATGCTTAGCCTCAGAGTTCCCCCTTTGCCAATGCGGTTTTTCTCTGCTCTAGTAACGGCGTCAGCGTGGGTTTTGGCTGTCTCAGCCCTGGTGCCCCCGAAAGGCCTGGTAGCATCACATTGAAAGGCTGGAAATGTGCAGATAAGTGAATGAATAAATCACTCAAATATGCACAACACTCCGTCGCTTTGGGTGTTCGGGGCTCAGACCACCGGATGTGGTCTTATGCAATCCAGCACTTCGTCCTTAGAAACCTCTCTTCTGGTGCTCCAAAACAAAACCCACAAAACCACTACTCCTCCACCACAAGTCGTCTTCCTATCCCCAAACAGCGTAACCCGGCATTTGTTCACTGTCATTGCAAACATGGTGAAAGTCTGACCACATTTCTAGTTAGGCAGACCGGAGGAGGGGAAATAATGCGTACCACGAGTAACGTCGCGGCTGCGTATAGGGCCAGAAAGCGAGGTACATCTGTGGCAGTACTAATAAGCGGATGGTCATCGTCCACGGTTAATGTCTTGCCGTTAAAGTAGCATCCGCTGAGAATTGGGCTGTCCGGAGTTATAAACCAATATTCCGGAATGTCGGAGCATACCCAAGGTGAATGTATTCTTGGCAAGACAAATGAGCACCTGGACGTCATTGTAATCGGTAGGAGAACTAACCCTTCACTTCGGGATACACTACAAAGTCCACTGCGAACCTACTATTCGAGGTTAATTGGGAGTTGAACAAATTTGATTCTGTCCCACGTGCATGAATGTGACTTCCGCTGCGACGCAAGTCATATAAGTCTGCAAGGTGCCCAGTGAAGACATGACCACACCCATCCCCAGAGAAACGAAAGCCAGATGAACAGCCCCGGCCGCCCGTACATTATCCACACTCTGAGAAATATTCCATTTGCGATTCCGATTTCAAATTTCCCCTATGAAGACAGAGCTTATCCCTGCCACGCGCGCGAAGTATGGAAGATGCTTACAATGAAAATCTGGGTGGCCGCTTTCAGTTCTCCCTGACACGCATCCAATTGTGCAGTGATATTGTTTTGCTTGAACAGCCGCTTGAATTTTCCGAGGTCTTGCTGCGCCTTCAAACACACATGAAATTTCTGAAGAGTCCTGCGCCCATACATGGAATGAGAGAATGTAAAAGAATTCACCGATGTCAGACTCACAGGGCATACTGGGCGATTTGGTTGAGCAGGTCCGGAGATCGAATGTTGTCCGAATGGAAACATAGACTCATCAATACACAGAGCAACTGGTGAATCTTCTCGATCATCCGGATGCATCTTTCCTTTTGAAACTTCATGTTCTGGAATAGTCATTGAAGCATGTGATGGAAATTACTATTGTACACCCACCTCCACGACGAGGACGATCGCCAACGAAAGAGTGCAGACACTGTTGAGGAAAGGTATCTGTGTTGCTGCCGCTACATCTCGAAGGGCAGTTGCCGCCACTGTGGTGCACTCGAGAATCTTGTTGAGGATGGACGTGGATTCGGGATGCATAGCGGTCGAGAATCACTGAAGATGGGGATGATCTGCCCCACGGAACGAGACTTTATGAAGAATCCGTCCTACCGAGATATTCTGGATGCAGTGCTGAATCTGAGGGGCAGGGGCGTGATTGTCATGATGGGCGACTTGCTATCTATCACAGCCACGTCGTGGGAAGTCCTGTGGAAAGATACCGTCCATATGAAATACAATGAGCCCATCTTAAGTTTTGAGTGAAATGACCGCCAACCGAACTTAAGTTTGGCCTGAGCTTAAGTTCTCTGCAAGCGGGCCACCTGTATGGCGCCGCACGTATAGAGCCCCTCACCTGGCCCGCAACTTAAGTCCCGTCTAGACCTTAAGTCCCACCCACGACTTCAGTTCCACAACCTCTTAAGTCTCGTCCGCAACTTAAGTCTCCAACAACTTAATTTCCGCCCAAAAATCTTCAGTTCCATTAAACCACTTAAGTTACATACACCCGCCTAAAACACTGGCGGGAAGGGCCCCGTCGCTGCGTTAAAAATCCTTGTACGCCCGATGTATATCCTAATCCGTGTTGAATAAACAATATAAATATATTCCATGCAAGCGTAGCACTCACCATATCATCCATCCACTTGAAGACCACGTCACGCCACCCATCGATCTTGGCGACCAGTTCGTCGAAGCTGGTTGCGGAGACCCAATCGTGATGCGCTCCCGACTCGGCGCTCTTGAAGATCACCTTGGCGTTGTACTCGAGCCGCCTGTGCATTGCGGCCTGCATCCGACCATAGGCTACCTTGCCATTCAGCCCCCCATTCCGCACCTCCTCACAGTCCACCTGTCCTGCCCACACGACACTGTCGCAGCGATACCTCCCGATCACACGGAACAGCTCCGTGTGCTTGCGTTCATACTGCTCCAGCCAGCGGTACATTTCCGCTTCGGCGCGGAACCACTGCACTTGGTCACCTGGAGCGTGTTAGTATACAGTCGACACTGTATAGAAATACATTGCCACTCACTTTCTTTCTTGTACGCCGCCAGTTTTTCGTCGCTTTGACCTTGCCCCCGCATCAAACTTTCAAGCCAGATCCAGCCGTCTTGCTTCTTCTTCGACTTCCCTTTCTTCACGCTGTCCTTCTTCCCCTTCCCCGTTCCCCTTTTAGACGGGGACCTCTCCAAGTCGGGGTCGTCGGCATCAGACGACGGCGCTGACTGCACATCCACATCGTCGGGAGTGATATCCTTCAGTCGTTTGGAACTGCGCTGATTGTGCTTGAAACCTCCTGGATACACATCAGCACGTAGGAGACTTCGAGGAGGTGCTGCAATACCTGAGCGCTTCAGTGTCTGGGTACCTGCCATCAACTGAGGTTCTTCGTCGTCGCTATTTTTCTCCTTCGCTGGCGAAATTGCGGACGCCACCGCCTGCGATATCGTCACCCCGCTCTGTAAATACCA
This sequence comes from Mycena leptocephala, assembly GCA_029378395.1. Classification (NCBI taxonomy): domain Eukaryota; kingdom Fungi; phylum Basidiomycota; class Agaricomycetes; order Agaricales; family Mycenaceae; genus Mycena; species Mycena leptocephala. Next base: position 2,781 of record JARJLF010001628.1, on the reverse strand, counting down.
CGCTGTCCCGTTGAACAACCGCGAGTCCCCCTTCGCGCGATGTAAGTGAGTTTCCTTTCTCCGCGTGTCCCGGTGGCTCAGTGGGTGATAGGGCTCCACAGCGTCCTACTCCATGTGCCCAAGATGGATGAGGGCGGTCAGCGCGTTGTTGTACATCGTGATCTCGAACATCTTCACGAGCTCTGCCTTTTGAAGGTTTCGCTGCGAGCGTGTGATACCCGCCTGGCCCCGATAATCTTGTTCCCGCGCTTTCTTGACTGCGGACAATGCCAAAGAGGCAGCTCGGACAGCGAGAATACCGCTGTCGGCCACTGTGCAGCGCAACTTGACTTCTGCCTCCTGCAGCTGTGAGTCGTAGTTGTTGGCGTCCTCGGGAGCGGTCGGCCATTGTCCATGCTTCATGCGATACGACGGCATTTGGATGGCTGTCAATTCTGGCTCATCTACGTCGAGCGCGCTGAGCTTGAGACAGGGGAAAATCTCCCATTGGCGTTCCCTGAATTGCTTGAGATCGATGTTCAGGGTGTCTCGCAGTTTGGTGATGCTCGCCCAGGTGTCCTCCAGCGGATGCTCGCGATGGTTTCGCAGAAGCGCGATGGTAAGGCACCTGCATCATGGGACGTTGATAGGGCGTGCTCCGGGCACGCGTAAAAACCACAGTTTTATTCATTTTTGAACTATCTTACGGGACTATGTGAGGCTTGGGAACAGAGCGTACACTCACCTCGGAGTGGTAGGCTACGCTGTTGACAGTCGAAAGTCAGCGGGCCACTCGGAATAACGGCTTAACAATGACTCTAACCAAGTCAAAGTTCTGCTAATTAAACCACAACCGTTGAGCTCCGGGAAGTAGCTAAACACTACTTCTTTGAGTACTAGAAGCGAACAAGAGGAATTATTGAAGTCTTAGAGTTGGCCGCTGACGCGGAGAGCCATACAGAACTATGGAACACAACTGATACTGATAAGTACGAGTCAGCGGGCGACTCTTGCATCCTAACGAGTGCATTAGTTCAACCGCGGGAGACGACTACTAACTAAAGATGTGATATGACAGAACATGTCAGAGTCGGCGGGCGATCCTCTTAAAGGGTATATTGACCCATGAGGGTCGCCGGGCGACGTCTGACACATTGATTGATATTATGATTGCTTCGGGGATTCTTTCCCCGGCGACTACTTGATATAAACACTACCTTTTGGAGTGGCCCGCTGACTGCGGTACCACTCCGGGCGACTTGGAATGAGATGAAGGAACTCTTTAAAAAGGACTTAACAGTTGCCCGCTGAACCAGACAGAGTCAGCGGGAGAGTTTCTGGTTAATCACGAGATGATACAAAAGTGTTACAGTTGCCTAGACAATGAGCACGCCATAGCACACCATGAAGGTGTGGCCGGGAGAACCATGTGGTGTATCTCCGGGAGAAGGACTTTATACCCACGGAAGTGAATACCTCATTTTCTATTGGTTCATAACCTCCCGGGACCACATTGGTCTCTGTTCCGAAAGTTTCCTTTTATCTCCTTTCATGCTCCCCAGTTTGTATAAAAAGCCTAGTAAAATACTTGTAACAGTAGTAGACTATCCCCGGGAAAAGGGCAATATAGTGGACTCAGAGAATTGAACAGACAGAAATCAGTCAGATATCAGAAAGATTCGATATAGTTGGAGAAGCCTACGTGAACTTGCAGCCGTCAGTTATAAGTGCACCGTCATCGCGAGACGCATTGCCCGCTGACCGCCGGCCGTTCAACCCTACCCTCCTTTGAGAGCGTAGGTTCTAGAGTGGAAGACGCCCCGCTGAATCGGTTCACCCGTCGACGTACCCCGCGTTGGTTGAGGTCGGCCGCTGACGCTGAACACTGCTGGTTTCTCGAAGTCAATTACTCCGGGCCACGCACTAGCCTTGTCGAAATCAGAATTGTCGTCCCCCGGTGACTCTGCTATAAGAATTAGCGTTCATCCACACTATTGAAAAGTGAACACATCTTGAAGGGTTTCTTAATCCTACTTCCCCGAACACACACACACGAGTATTGAGATTTGGAGTTTGTGATTGATATTAGATTTTGGATTTGTTGGGTTATAGTGATTCGTTCGCTCCCGCTCACTTATTTGGATCTTTTGATTTCACGGCTGCACCCCAGTGCACCGTTTCAACGTCAGTACTACTTCCCGGTAAAGTAATATACACTTACTGCGAACGTTCAATGCTCATTCCATCGTGAATCCACTGCGCGATCAGCGTGCTCGCCTCGTGCCCGTCATTCTGTCTTTGTTTCTCCTGCTCTGTGGCAATCATGGTGGCCAGCACGCTCTCCAGGGTAAGTCCTAAACATCTTTCAGCTTCAAATATGTGTTTAGGTCCAATGGAGGCGTACCTGTCGTCGCCTCATGCTGATAAACGCTTCGGGGTTTGCCACTCGCTGACTTCTCGGTTTTCCTCGACAGTCGTGACCAACCAGGGACTTCGGTTGCATGCTGCCTGCTGAGATCCTCCACCACAGCCATGTGGAGCTCAAACAGCCGAAGCGCGTTGACTCGCTCAGCAGCGAGCAGTTCCGCTGCCAAGTACGAAGTCAGTGCTAGATAACATATGACAGCTTCAAGGCAATCTTACCTGCACGAAGTACCTTCAGCGTATTCCATGCGTGCATCACGAAATTGATGGTGTCGTGCCGTGCAGCGCCAGTCATTTGGCGCGTTGAGGACCCGAGGGGATTCAAGAAAGCCCAAATCATTTCGGCCATCTCCCCGTGGAAGTGCGCTCGACAGGCAA
>JARJLF010001627.1:0-68657 GCA_029378395.1 Mycena leptocephala | reverse complement strand
GACCAGAACTGCATACCCATATATAGAAAAATATTGTACAACTTGAGCCGCTGGTGGTTAAATTTGCTGTGGGTCTCCCTGGGCAGGCGCTTGCATCATAATGTAATTTGGCCATTTTGGGTAGGGATAAGGGAGCACTTGACGTATTTAAGGTTTGCAGGCATCAAATTAAGGTTTTGAACCGCCCGCGAGCAAGGATGGGCACGTACACATCACCCGAATGATTTCTCAACGAATTTTTTGTTTTGAAACAAAATGTGGCTGTCCAGTGGCACCTAGAAGCCCGTGATCCACCATTGAACAGCCAGGCATGTGCATTATAATGTAATTCGACCATTTTGGGTAGAGATAAGGGAGTACTTGATGTGTTTAAGGTTTGCAGGCATCAAATTATGGTTTTGAACCCCTGCGAGCAACGATTGCCATGTACACATGAGGAGACTGATTTTTCAACCAATTTTGCAAAAATTTTATGATGTATTTTGGCTGTTTTGGGCAGGTAAAAGGGAGCACTTGATGTATTTACTCGTCATCACCGAAAGTAACCGGAAATTCGCCCATTATGGGAGAAATTGTGGAATCTTTTGGGTCTGACTACTCGTGAATGCTCATCTGGATATATTCTCGCCCTTCATATCAAAGTCGGCATCGAAAAGCATGTATATAGCCTCTGTAGCTCACTGCGGTCTGCCAGCTGTCGTTTTGTATCCTACCCAAAATATCTGGCCCGTTCGCGCGCTTCTATATGCCGTATCCTCTTTCACAACCAAGAACAATTACTATATCTTGGTTTCTGGTATAGGGACGCCGGATCTCTCGGGGATATCCGGTGAACCTACATGTGTTTGACTTCTACGGGTATCCGGTACCCCCGAGTGAAATTTATACAACGCAAAAAACTTACCCCCGCCGCTTGCGGTTACCCAGAAACCGTGTATTATGGAGCACAATAAATTGCATTTACACCCACAATAAACTCAAGTGAAAAGTGCAATCAAGGCAATTGATAAGGCCCACTCAGGGCGATAGAATGGAACCACTCAAGCTGACTGCTATATACACTCAGGCCGATGAAGATTTCTCCCAAATCTCAATCAGCCTGACAGCATGCTATCAATTGGGTTGATAGGGTGGTCCAGTCAGGCCGATGCAATTACTACAGTTGGGCTGACTGAATCCATTCAGTCATCAAGTGTAAACCCTCCCCACAGTGTATACAGTGCTCACTGGCGATTACATGTCATAACCCATACTCTGCCATACCCCATAAATTTTTGAGTCCACCAGGTGATATCTATACTATAGGCAGCATTAAGCCAATGGAGCAACAATGGAGAGATCACTTGGAAAATGTAAAGAGAACCTTCGCACCACAATCTTTTCATTTCTCCTGCAAAGAGGTATGGAAGACGCTGTAAAACATTTGAATCGTATTTTGCAATAGTTTGGGTTCACATAATGACGGGAGACACTTTCCGACGTCGTGAATGATGCAGTGGACCCTATATGATCAGAAAATGACCTAGATGGTGAATAAATACACCCTTGAGGTTCAATGGATGGTGCAAGCCGCCCAGTATCCAGACAAACAAAATATACACGCGAAATGGGCGGACGCGACGCGTTTGATGGATTAGGTAATCCGTGATCAGAGCGTTTTGAGGCAATTCTTCGGTCGTCGGTAGGGGGTTCCACATTCACTTTTCCATTGCAAATTAGGACGGTACGTAAAAAAAATTACTTGACAACACAGTTTTACATTGAGACGTTCATTGTTTAAGAATGCTTTTGCACCTACAACACCATGTTTTTGATGGTAGTCGGGAAATCCCGCAAGAGCAATTCTCTGTGAAACTTCTTTGTGACAGAGTATGGAGATTACCAAGTTACTCGAATCCAGATGCAAGTGCGATCAGGCAAAGAGACACCGGAAACAACCACGGCTTCCACTCCAGAACAATTCTTTTCACGTGAATGGAATGAGGAGGATATTGAATGAATGAAAAGGCACATATGCAACGCACTTCAGAACAGACAGTAGAAATATGTTCGAAGATCATTACAAAGCCAAAGCACGCACAGGGTCTTCGGAATTGAAGATTCAACCGGACGTCTGACACCAAAGCAACTAAGAACCCTTTATATGGCATGTGTAGGCTGTCACCTTATCCACGGGTGCGAGGTCTCTCCATACAGTGAAAATACACATGTCAAGGAGTTCTGTGCAGTTCAAGTTGACTTCATCCGGGAAATGTTGAATGCTCGTTCCAAATCCATGCTTGCACCACTCTTCACTGAGACCGGGATAATGCCACTTCGTGTTCGTCGCTTCATGCTCCTTTTGGTCTGGCACAATATGCAGTCAACAATGCCCTAAAGTCTAGGGCCCCTACGTTTGATTAATCCCTAGAGTTTAGGGCCCCCTGAAATCCGCCGGATTCTCAGCTGAATCCTAAACACTTGGGCAATAATAATATTTTTGTGCGGAGGGAATAGTATTATTAGACGAGGAGCTTAGGTCAGGGCCCATGTATCTTTTGGATGAAGGGTATCCATAATATTTTGCTTGCCAAAAGTATAATATTCCTTCCCGTGTGTGGTAGGGTCCAGCCAATCAATATTGAGAGCGCAAAATATTACCAGCCAACTGACCAAGGCTCAGCCAATGGCCAGGAATATTATTGCCCAGCAAGTGCCAGGCTTTGGCTGATAGGGGGGGTAATATTATTTGCCCGGTGCAGTTGGATTCAGCTGACCGATATTTTGAAACCCTCAAAATATTATTCTGCCCGCTGCTCCAGGATTGGCTGATGGGTGGCAGTGATATTATTTTGCAAGGAGCACTAGGGTTCGGCCAATGGGCAGAATAATATTTTGAGCCCAGCATGGTTGGATGCAGCTGATCGATATTTTGAAACCCTCAAAATATTATTCTGCCTGCTGACCTAGAGTCGGCTGAAGGGTGACAGTAATATTATTTTGCAGGCAGGGTGGCATTGGGCCGATGTGTGGGATAATATTCTGGGTCCAGCATGATTGGATTCAGCTGATTGATAATTTGAGAGCCCAGAATATTATTGCACCTGCTGACCTGGGGTCAGCCAATGGGTGACAGTAATATTATTTTGCAGGCAGTGTGGTGTTGGGCCGATGGGTGGGATAATATTCTGGGTCCAGCATGTTTGGATTCAGCTGATTGATAATTTGAGAACCCAGAATATTATTGCGCCTGCTGACCTAGGGTCAGCCGATGGGTGACAGCAATATTATTTTGCGGGCAGAGTGGTGTTAGGCCAATGTGTGGCATAATATTCTGGGTCCAACATGATTAGACTCAGCTGATTGATATTTTGAGAGCCCAGAATATTATTGCGCCTGCTGACCTAGGGTCAGATGGGTGACAGCAATATTATTTTGTGGGCAGGGTGGTGTTGGGCCAATGTTTGGGATAATATTCTGAGTCCAGCATGGTTGGATTCAGCTGATCGATATGTTGAGAACCCAGAATATCATTGTGCCTGCTGACCTAGGGTCAGCCATTGGATGACAGTAATATTATTTTACAGGCGAGGTAGCATTGGGCTGATGGGTAAAAATAATATTTCGAGCCCATCATGGCTGGATGCAGCTGATCTGTCCATTTGTGTTTGGAAAAAAGGAACAAAACATCCCAAAAGCTGGAATCGAACACAAGAACCCTTGAGTGATGGCAGTAAGAACACAACAGAAGGATAGCCACTATACCAGCCGAGAGTTGTATGAGGGTTGGACCCAGCAAATGCATCCTGCCTTGAGTAGTTTTCTTTTTTTGGCTGACTACATCGGTGCCATGTGCTCATTGTTTTTTCCAAAGGTCATTATATTATGTGCCTTGCATATCGCAGTGTGGCTGATGCATGAAGGAATAATATTTTATCCCCTAGGACCTTGGCTATAGCTGCAGGCAGATATTTCCAACCATGCTATTACACAGGATTTGTCTGTCCCATGGTAAAAATGCATTTTCTTGCACCTCAAATCACCCACACCTTGCCTGCGATCGCAGTCCTAACCGCAACACAGCCACTGATCGGATCAATTATATTCACCTCCTTGTTCCAAAAATGGCAATTTTCAGTATCATTGCCTCCCTTGAGTGCATTTCAGCTCACAGCAATCTCAATCAGTTTGGGGATTCATCCTTACATGTTTCCAAATGATTCTACGTAGTAAGCACCCCTAGCAACAGTGTGTGTTAACTCCCATGTGCATCCAAATAAGCAAAGCCATTTTCATCGGATTCTTGATTGCTCATGATTACCAGGCTGCAGATGACGGGTTTCGAGGTCATCTATATCCACTGTATTTGAATACATACTAATTTGTCCCATCAGATTCAATTTGACACAGGATTTGGTGAAGTCTAGTATTTGGGAAACCCAAAATTTGATGCCAGAGGCACAGTTTGCAATAATGGTTCATTGGTTTTTCGACAGAGGTATATTGACCATGAGTGCCTCTCCCAACAGAACTTGCAAAGTGTTCCATGGACATGAGAAAAATGAGAACCAGTACTCCAGCAAATAACTCAATTTCTTCATGTTCTAGCACCCATTATGATCTCAGATTTTCGATTCCTATGCACAATTCCTTGTAAGATGTGTGATCCCAGTGCACTGCAACCACAAATCAATGTCTGTTTCATGTGTCACTAGTTTCAAGTAGATATTATGTGGGGATTGCTGTGTTTGATATAGAATTTGGTGCAGGAATTGAATCAAATGGACTTCTGGCCACAGTCAGTGGTTAATCCTAACGAAATTTGCACTCAGACAGATACGGCAGGCAAATTGTGGACCATTCAAAGTGGCCGGATCATCCGGGCCGCCCTGGGTCGCATATCCGTGAAAGACTTGAAACAGTTCACCGAGCATGCCTGCATACTATCTAACAGCCCATTCAATTTTTCGAAGATACCTATAGACTACCCTGATGCTTCCAGATCAAAATACCGAGACATAACTTCCAACCCACTGTGTGTAGAGGTCTGATGCTATCTAGGAAAACTTTGTGAATTGTCGAAATTGAGCTGAATAACAAAGTCTCCCAGATTTAGATGCATTTGTTATATCTTATACCGATGACAGAACCAGATTTTTTGAGCATATAAGAGATGCAAAGCATTTAGGTCTCCTAGTGTAGTGGACCTGCTGATCTCAAAATGAATATAATTGATGATTTTCCACAGTGGCCCCAAAGTGCACAAATGGTATGGAACATATGCTATGCTACTGCTTATGCATGACAATGCATATGGGAAGGATAGAAGCCAAACAGGGCATGATGCACCGAGCTTTCCTCAAAATAATTATGTTCAGCCTCCACTCAGGAAATCAGCCTTAATTCGACATATTACATGCGGAAAAGGCTCTATTCTAGGAGGGACAATACATGTACTTTAGGTCCGGAGCATCCGGGATAATAGAAACAATGTAGTCTCAATATATGCTGAAAACATGTTCGTGGGAAACCTGCCTTTTTAGGCAAGTGTCACAAGTGTCACTCCGGTGTTAACACCCCCACACCGGGCATAATAGGTGGGGAGACCAAGTGTTTTGCCTGAAAGTATTCCAAAGTCAAGATGAAATGTTACTGACACCAGATTCAAAATGTTATCATGCCCACCACACAAGATCAACCTTGACACTTGGAGTTCTTCCCATAAAAGGTGTTCTGGTGAGGACACACCACCGACATCCGTTCATTCCCGACCACAACAATGTCCGAATCGGGTCATGTCCCGCTGGCACAACACTCGCCAGAATCCTCGCTTCCCTCGCCCTCGCCGTCCTCATGCGACCTCCCCAGCGACCCTCCCACCCTTAACTTCTCTCCCCGCGCCCTCACAGCCACCATCCGCGACATCCTCTCCACCGCACGCGCCAAGAAGAAAAACCTCACCGTTGACAGCTTCGCCAAGTGCTTCTCCGCACTGGACTCGCTGGACCTGCTCTTAGACTGTGGCGACCACCTCGAAGCTTCCCTGAAGGCCTTCAAAGCCGACATCCTTCTTGCGGTGACCTCCGCATCCGCTCCCCGCGTCCATACAGCCTCCTACGCATCAGCAACTGCCCCCGCAACGGCCTCCACCCCTGCGCCGGTTCCTCCCCTCCCAAGCCCCCTGCTGCCAAATCCAGCGAGGTCACCATTATCGTGGACAAGTCCAGCGATGTCCTCTCCCTCCCCCTGCCAGAGATCAAGGCTAAGGTCGAGGCGGCCATCGCAGCCACAGGCGTCGAGAAGCTGAAGGGTATCGTACTAAGAGGTGTGAAGATCCTCCCGCGGAATAGGCTCCTCGTCGCGGTGGACACGGACAGAGCGGCTTCGCTCCTGAAGCAATCCGCCGCGCACTGGGTTCCCAGAATCGCGAAGGACAGCAGCCTCGTCGTGCCCCGCTGCCAGATCGTTGTCAACGGTGTTCCCCTCACCTTCAATCCCTCCTCCCCCTCCGCTGCCCAGGAACTCTACGCGCACAACCGCTCTGTATTCACCGACCCCTCTGTCATCGCCGAAGTCCGCTGGCTCAATCCGAAGGTGCTCCGTGACTCGAAGAAGAAAGCCTCGTCCCTTCTCGTCACCATCACCGACGTCCCCTCAGCCGACTTCTGCATCTCGCAGGGCCTCGCCGTCGAATCCACTATCTGCTACCCCCACCGCTATGAAGAACCGCCGCTCGTCTGCTTCAACTGCCAGCAGTACGGTCACACCCAACACCACTGCAAACAGAAGTCTCCTTCCTGTGCGCGGTGTGCCGGGCCCCACCGCTCCTCGAACTGCCCGTGCTCCACCAGCTCGACAAAGTGCGCCGCCGGCAAGCGATGTGAACATTTCCCCCTCGCTGCGTCAACTGTCAAGGAAAACATCCTGCGTACCACAAAGACTGCCCCGTCCGAGCCAAGGAATATGAACTCCAACGGCAACGTCTCCGCGGCCGCATCTTCTTTGACCCCAACTTTGACCCCTACAGCTCTGGACGAGACGACCCCTCCGCCCCTTTCTTCTTCTCCACCCAACCCCCCGCAGCTGCCCCCCCTCCCCCACCCCCTCTAACCCCCCTCAATGAATAACACACCCGAAATCTATACCGTAGACGCTCTCCGCATACTTTCCCTCAATACTCATAAATGTTACGACGTACTTATATCCTTACTTAATACCACCAGTCCCGTAGACTACGACATACTCTGCATCCAAGAACCCCCCCCAATCTTAATAAATTCCCTTCTCTTTCCTCTCCTCACTGGGATCGCCTTCTCCCAACGTTCCGTACCGACTCCCCTGATACATTACTATACATTAATAAAACCATACCGTCCTCTACTTACAAACAAAATAAAATAAAATCCTCCTTCATTACCTCTATTACCCTTACATTAGACACCCGTACTATACACGTATTCTCCCTCTATAACCCTCCCGACTCTGACGACTCCCCCATCCGCGTCACCTCCCGCTTCATCGCCGCACTTGGTCCCCTCCCTCCCTCCCACTCGGTCCTCCTATTCGGCGACTTCAACCGTCATCACCCTCTCTGGACCGGCACACAGTTCCCCCACCGCACTGCCCGGAGCGACTCCACGGCCATTATTAACATGATGGCCGTCAACTCGCTCTCGCAGCTCGTGAAGGCAGGCACCCCGACCTTCTACTCGGCGCCTCACAACACCTGGTCGACCATTGACCTGGTCTTGCCTCCAAGGGACCCATGACCGACTCCCTCATAAAGTGCACCACGGCGCCGGGCCATGGATCCGACCATGTCGCCATCCTCGCCTCTTTCAATGTCGCCGTCGTCCACCGCGTATCCCCCCCCCGCCGCAACTTCCGCGGAGCCGATTGGAAGGAATTCCAGCCGCTCCTCGACGACCACTTCGCCTCCCACCCCCTCCCCGCTCTCCCCCTCTCCTCCTGCGAGAAGATCGACGAGTACACAGAAGCTCTCACGCACGGTGTCACCGTTGCCCTAGAAGCCCTCGTCCCTCTCAGCCGCCCGTCCCCGTTCACCAACCGCTGGTGGTGCAGAGCCCTCTCGGTCCTCCGCACCGCATACAACAGCGCGCACCGCGCAATAGTCAAGAATGACCCTACTCACCCGAGCTGGGCCGCGATGCGCTCGGCGAAGAACGCGTATCACAGCGCTATTCGTCGAGAAAAACGGGCGCACTGGCGGGAGTACATCACCACCCTCCCGCGCGGCAACATTTGGAAAGCAGCGAAATACGCCCTCAACCCCATGAGCTCCCCCTCCTCCTCGCGCACTCCCGACCTCGTCGACTCTGACGGCACCATCTCCTCCACCCCCGCACAAAAAGCCGCCCTCTTTCACTCGAAGTTCTTCCCTCCTCCGCCCAATATTCCCCCACCCCCGCAAGGTCCCCTGCTGGCTGCTCATCCCTCCCCCACTTTCACTGTCGACCACATCCTCGCAGCGATAGCGAAGATCTCACCCTGGAAGGCGCCCGGCCCGTCCGGCATCCCCAACATCGCCATCTCCGCCGCGCGCTCCACCATTGCCCCCGCCCTCCTGAACATCCTCATCGCCGGCCTGGATCTCGGATATTTTCCCGACTCCTGGCGGATCTTTATCACGGCGACGATCCGAAAACCGGGAAAGAGCGACTACACCGTTCCCGGTGCATATCGCCCATCGCGGAGGAGGAGGGGATGGGGAAGGTGATCGAGTCGGTGCTCACTGACTGGTTGTCCGGCTTCGCGGAGACGAAGGGTCTCCTCTCCCCGAACCAATTTGGAGGGAGACCTGGCCGCAGCGCGGTCGACGCGCTCCTGCTCTTGACGCAGAAGATAAAGGATGCGTGGAGAGTGGGTAAGGTTGCCAGCGTCCTGTTGATGGACATTTCACAGGCGTTCCCCTCCGTCAGCCACGCTCACCTCATTCATCTGCTCCGCGTCAAACGGGTCCCGGAAGCAGTGGTAGGAATCATCGGTAGTTTCCTTAGCAACCGACGGACCACCCTTACCTTTGACGACTTCCACTCCCCCCTCGCCCCCGTCCCCAATGGCCTCCCCCAGGGATCGCCACTCAGCGCACTCCTCTTCCTCATATTCGCCGACGAGCTCCTCCACGACCGTGACGATGGCGGCTACATTGACGACATTAGCCGCTTCACCGCCTCGTACTCCCTAGAGGACAACGTCGAGGACCTTGAGGAACACATGGAGCGCAAGGCCTGCCCGACTGCGGAGCGAATCGGACTTAGGTTTGACCTACCTAAATTCCAACTCCTCCACTTCGTCCCCCCCCGTCGCCACGCCGAGCACTACCGCCCTCTCCCTGTCTCGTTCGCCGGTGTCACAATCCAGCCTTCAATCAGCGCCAAGCTCCTCGGGGTCATCCTTGACCACAAGTTCTCGTTCCGAGAGCACGTCGAACTAGCGCAGAGCAGAGGGACCAAGGCCACCCTGGCCCTCTCCCGCATCTCCTCCCCCACATTCGGTCTCCCTCACGCGTACACGCGCCAGCTCTTCCAGACTGTCGTCGTCCCGCGCATGGAGTACGCCCTACCGGTCTGGTACAAACCGGTGTCGGCCAACACGGACCCGCGTCGCTCTGGCACCGTGTGGATCGCCAAGGCCCTCGGGAAGGTGCAACGCCTGGCGTGCAAGCTCATCACCGGCGCGCTGCGCACAACGGCCACGGACACCATGGATTTCCACGCGAATCTCCTGCCCGTCCACATCCGCCTCAACCGCTCGGTGTTCAGTGCTGCAGCCCGCCTCGTCTCCCTGCCCGCCTCCCACCCGCTCCACCGCGTCGTCAAGCGATGTCGCCACGCCCCACGCTTCCACCGATCCCCCATCCACCACCTCCTCCTCGCCTTCCCTGCCCTCCGTGCGGACTTCGAGACGATCGACCCCTTCCTCGTCATCACCCCGGCCCCCACAGGATCCCTCTCCACGAGCATCGCTCCCACGAAGGACGCAGCACGGAAGGAGATGGAGGAGGTGTCGAGGAGGGGAGGCTTCTGCGTGTACACGGACGGATCGGGCTTTGAGGGCGGAGTAGGAGCGGCTGCGGTAGCGTGGGACGGAAAGGAGGAGACGGCGTGCAGGACGAAGTACCTGGGGCCCGCGAGCGAGCACACTGTCTTCGAGTCCGAAGTCGCAGGCGCCATCCTAGCCCTCGACATCATCAAGGGTACCCCCGGCTCACGAGCGTTGACATCTTCACAGATTGTCAGCCCGCTATAATCGCCCTTTCCTCCCCCAAACCCCAGCCCGGCCAGTACCTCCTCAACGCCTTTCACTCCCTCCTCCGCCGCCTCCTCCGCGCCCGCCCCACCCTCAGGATCCGCGTTCACTGGGTCCCGGCGCACGTGGGGATCGCGGGGAACGAAGCGGTCGACGCGCGTGCGAAGGAGGCCGCTCAAGGAGCGTCCTCCCCCCTCTCGTCCCGCATCCGCCTGTTCGAGCTCCCCCTCCCGGTGAGCAAAGCGGCGCGCTCGCGAACGGCGCGCTGGAGTTCAATGCACGCTGGCATGCGGAGTGGTCGACGTCCCCGCGCTCCCTCCGCCTCTCACTATACGACAACGCGAAACCATCTCCCGCTGTGGCCAGGATGTACAACAACCTCAGCCGCCCCCAATCCAGCGTCCTCACCCAGCTCCGCACCACCCATGTCCCCCTTAACGCGTTCCTCTACCGCTTCCACTTGGGCCCCTCTCCCGACTGCGCACTCTGCCTCGTCCCCGAAACCGTCCCCCACTTCCTCCTCCTCTGCCCGCAATACCGCCGCCAACGCCTGGACCTCATCCGACGTCTGGGCACGGCTCGCCTCTCGCTCCGGCTCCTCCTTGCGGTCAAATCCGACCCCAAACCGGTCCTCGAGTTCGCGCGAGCCACCGGCCGCTTCCCCCGATACGCGCTATGACCCTTCCCCCTCTTTTCCCTCCGTTACCTATTTTTCTCTTTATATTACAGTCTCGTACTCATATCTGCCAAGAAACCCTGCATAGAATTAAACTCAAATACACCCTCGTAGCGTACCTCCCTCGTCCCACCCTACCACCTGTTCTCCTCGCCCTGCTCCCCCTCTAGACCAGCTAGCAACCCAAACTGTAACTACGTATAGTGCCACATGGGCCCCAAGGGGCCCGCGCGCACTCTAATTGAATATTGAATTGAATTGAACAAGACTATTTGTAGTTTACAGAATGTGGACAAGTAAGCAGTTGCACATAGTGAAGCAAATAGTACTTGAGGAAGGGACTGTTCTACCAACGCAGGATTTAATTGCCGTTTTTGGAACAAGGAGGTGAATATAATTGATCTGATTAGTGGCTGTATTGTGGGTAGGAAGGCGATCCTCAAGGGGTGGAAATTGCCATTTTTGGAACAAGCACTGCATTATGACAGGTTGTGCTAGTGTTGTTCAGGGTTGACTTGAGATTTTCCAGGACCACCCACGACCCAAGCTTGAGCCCGGGTTGTTTTGGGTACTTCCAGGGGTAGATACCCGCTGCAAAAATATCTTTTGGGGTACAGTCCCTAACCCGGAAGAGCAACACTCAGGTTGACGGGCAAATATCTCCGCCATATGTAAGTCAAATCTCTCGGTCCGAGTTGCCAACTGAGAGCCCTTGGTCTGAAATACATTCCTGAATTCACCTTTTAGCCATCGGGGTAGTGGTCGTCAAGAACGGGCGGAATCATTGCCGGCAGTCAAAATATGCCTATCAAAGTGGAAGCGCACCACAAGATTTATGATGGTCAATAAATCTTTTATATGGAGTCTGCATATCCGATCATCGACCTTGGATTTCCGTGATCGCCGGTCTTCACGTGGTCTCCCACGGTTGAATAAATTCATTTCTGGCCCTCATGGAGCGGATATGGACCTCTACGGTGTCTTATAATATTTGTATAGTAGTCTATTAAACATATTTTGGTGAGGAAATCCCTTTCCAACTTGTGTCTTCAAGTTGAAATCTCACAAACTGTGCATTTATATCGTTCAAGTTGTGTTATTGGGATGAACTTTGTTCTGACGACCTGAGAACATCCCAAGGGACCATATGGAGGCTCAAAAGTAATTTTACAGATTTTATATTTACAGCTGGAGATTCGTCCGAACAACTTTTGCAGGCGTGAAATGGTATCACGTGGAGTCACGAGTTGATCACGAGAAACCAAGATCCGTGATCGTGAATGTGACTTGTCTTTCAGATTTATCATACACTTTGGCAAGCAGAATATCAAGGGAATTTCCTGACGAGCTATACAGTATAGTAGGGTTCCTTGGATACCCACTTTGATGTTTCCATTGCTGTGTCCGCAATGCAAAGAAATAAAATCTGGATATAAGTTGGTAGATACTACAACTTATAATGAGCTATACTATTGTAAAATTTCGCGAATTAAGTACGTAGGTTGTAAGCAGATAAAAAAGTTGTCCTCGACAGCCAAAGAGTCACACTTCGGGTTCCTTGGACAGCGTGATGTCACACATCAGTCTCCTCCATCGTCCTCCATCGGCTCATCGTCGACGTCTTCCTCGTCATCCAAGGCTGGGAGCTGCGGCTTTTTGCCCAGCTTTGGCTTGGAAGGCAGGTCCTTCTTCTTGGTGCCCAATTTCGTCAACTCAGCACACTCTTTCTCCCATGCCTCGACAAGCACAGCGTGCTTGCGCTTCATCTCCATCCACTCCTTCTCGATCTCCTCCCGTGCCTCCTTCTTTCGCTGTCTTTCCACCTTCTTTGCCTCTTTCCCAGCCTCTTTTGTGCTCCGATTTGTCTCAATCTCCTGCAAGGCCGCAAAGAACTCATCAGAAGACAAGCATTGTGCCTTCCCTTTGAACAGCCGCGCACGGTCAGTCGCTGCCTTTTCTTCTTGCTGATGAAGGGCCTCATTCATCTTCCTCAGCCCCATGTTCTGGTACACCATGGTCGCATTCGCCTCCTCGATGATTTGGTCTCGGACCTCGACATTTTGGTGCGCAAGTGTGAGCTGCTTTTGTAGCTTCGCAATCTCGGCCTCAAGCTGACCACGGGTTTTATAGGGGTCCTTGCTTGAGCCAGGGGTTGCGAGCGACCAGTCCGGAGTCGGGACAGCGTGTGGGACATGCTGGACGACAGGTGCGAGGATGGGATTGTTGTAGGATTTGAGTTTGGGGCTGCTGAGGAGGATGGAAGCTGCGGATGAACGACCAAGGTGCGCATACAGTGTCCGGACACGTTTCGAAGGTGATAATAACGCAGGGTCGATGTTTTCAAGCTCGTCGTCATCATCTCGAGGTCGGCGTCTCGTCGGCGTCTCCGGCGTCAGTGGACCTGGTGCAAGGTGGGATGGGGAGAGGTCGAACCGCGTGGGTGGGTGCACGCGCATCGCATTCACGATGGCCTTCACGGGGCTAGGCTGGGGCATGGGGAACTCAGCACGCGTCGATGTCGCGAGGCTAGGCTTCATCTGCTCTTCAGTGACAAAGTTTGGATCGAAAGGTACGACACCAGTGACTTTGAAGGCAGCACGGACTGTTGACTCGTCAAAGGCTTCGATATACGCTGGGCCCAGACCGACAAAAATTCCGCCTTCGACACCTCGCGCATCTTCTCGGCCTCAAATGCGACAATCTTCGACTGCCAGCATGACTTCATCTTCGCAAAACACACGACGTCGAGCCCTTGAAGGGCGTGGGTGCAATGTGGGGGATAGCCGAGTAAGATGATATTGTTTGCCCGCGCAAAGTTGACGAATTTCTCTGTATAGTGCGAGCTATGGCCGTCGAGCAGGAGAACACGGGGGAGCCCATTGGCCTCGGCCTTGGTTGCGGGATCGAAGACCTTGGTGAGCCATAGGTATCCGAGCTCTCCATTCGTCCACCCATTGACGGATTTGGCAATACTGTGTGTATCGGTACCAGGTGAGTCTCGTCTGTTCGTACAACTGCTGAATAACTCACAATGCGTTGATAGTGTTCCCGTTCCCCCACGCTGTCTGGAAATTGACACCCGGGAAGATGATCATCGGGGGCACGACCATCTTCCCATCGGCACGGATTGTCACCAACGCGGTGATATTTTGGCGGCTCGCGCCGCCCTGTTTGTGCTGCGTCTTTGTTCCCCGTGCCCCAATCACCCGCTCTTTCCCTGTGTAACCTGTCGGAAACCCGCTCTCGTCCATCCCATAGACCCTGTCTGGTGATACTCCCATGTCCACCACGTATTTCTGCACTAACGCGACCCACGATTTGACAGCTTCGGGATTCAAGCTCCGCGCCCGTTGGGTATCAAGTGCTTTGCTCCAGAATGGCCTGAGCTCCTGATGGTGTCGATCCAGGAAGGCGAAGACCCATTTTACTCCCACCCCCTCGCAATCCGCCCCGAGTGTGGCCTGACGGACGGCATCGGCATGCTGTATAATCTGGGTATGGGAGAGTGGGAATCCCCTTTCAGCCGCCTCGAGGATAAACTGGACGAGGGTCCATTCTTGGACCACGGTGAGCTTCTGTTTCTCTTGATTTGCTTCCCCGATACTGCGGCCTCCGTGTATGCGTCGGTGTAGAGTAGCGTACGCAACATTGTGGCTCTCCGCAATAGCCTTAATAGACTTTGCTTTCCCAAGTTCTGCTGGTTTTGCCTGTTCCCTCTCGTACTCGTGCAAAGCCGCTTTGACATTCAGCTCCTTTCGGCGGCTATTCTCGTGGCCCTTGACACGGTCGGATTTAGCGCGGGAGACCATGGAGAAGTCCGGGATGCCACGGCAGCGGCGCGGCGACAGGGAGAAGGGTGATGGTCGCGTCGAAGCGTGTCAACAAACCAAGGTGTCACGCTTCCGCGTGCGTGATCTTGTATCAATTCTAGACGCGCCAATCTCGGCCGGATTGCCTCACTTGTTGGGAGAAGATTGTAGCCAAAAGAATGGAATTTCGTAAGAAAAATAGTTTCAGGCCAATAGTGGCCAGATTAATGCACAATCGACGCGAAGGAAAGTGACTGATGGCCTGATGCGGCAGTGATTTATACCAAATCACCTCTCATTCAAGCACCAGCGCGTCTCTGTGCCTGAAATTAATTCAGAAGGCGGCCAGAGGGTATACAGTGTACCGTAAGAAAGAATTATGGTCAGGGAGAATGGTGCGGGCTTAAAATTAATTAATTATCTAAGGATGTATCAATATCCAAGGAACCCTACTATACTGTATATTGGAAGCAATAACAGTATCGAGGGCGCGGCCCAAAAAATTCCCATTGGGACATTTTCAAAGAATTACCCATAGCTCGGCCAATTCTCAGCAGATTTGCTTGAAAATAGGCTAGATTTGCTAGGCTAATTCATGCGGAATTAGTGATAGAAATAAACTTGTAAAAATATTATATAGTAGATGAACTTGGATTTTGGACTGTTTTTGGGGTTGAATGCCATCTAGTAAGCTCAGGACTTGTTAAAAAGGCCTGGTTTTGTGAGACACAATACTTGTATGGATTTTGAAAGATGTCATAGAGCCAGAATTGCATATAACTCAGTCTATGGAACTTATACTCACTTCGGAACAATGTGCAATCAGTCTGAACTGGAAATATTTGTGAGAATTGAATGCAGCCATGACCTCTATGAAATTCTGGCTCTATGACATCTTTCAAAATCCATACAAGTATTGCGTCTCACAAAACCAGGCCGTTTTAACAATTCCTGAGCTTGCTAGATGGCATTCAAACCCAAAAACTGTTGTAGGAGACCCGCCGGCGCTCGTATACCCGACTCTTTCCAAATCCGGCCTACGATCTTTCCTGTGTTTGCTTTTGGAATAGAGTCTCCCGTGTTTGGTTTTTCAATAGACGTGTTTAGGTTTGGAATAGAATGGCTGGGTTGGGTTTGAAATAGCTGTGTTTGGTTTTGGAATTGAAATAGAGTGGCCCGTGTTTGGTTTTCCAATAGATGCGTTTGGTTTTGGAATAGAATGCCCTGTGTCTGGCTTTGGAATAACTGTGTTTGGTTTTGGAATAGAGTGCCCCGTGTTTGGTTTTCCAATAGATGTGTTTGGTCTTAGAAAAAACTGCCCATGTTTGGCTTTGGAATAGCTGTGTTCAGTTTTGGAATAGAGTGCCCCATGTTTGGTTTTGGAAGAGCGTGCCCCGTGTTTGGTTTCCAATAGATGTGGTTTGGGAATAGAATGCCCATGTTTGGCTTTGGAATAGCTGTGTTTGGTTTTGGAATATAGTGCCCCATGTTTGGTTTTCCAGTAGCTATTTTTGGTTTTGGAATAGAGTTCCAAAGCCAAACATGGGTATTCTATTCCAAAACCAAACACAGCTATTCCAAAGCCAAACACAGTATCGATATACCTCAAAATTTGCTGTGCTGAAATATCCTTCGCATCAATTCGATCGTTTGGAGCCGGTCAAAGCGAAAAATCCCCATGTCATCGACAGTGGTTGATATAAAGTGTGTACGGGATGAAGCTTTGACCGAGGGAAAGGGAGGTGAACAGGAACATTTCTGTCAAAAAGTTGCCGCAAAAATAATGCGAAGAAATTCTCAAAGAAAACGGCTTCAAAGACGCCACCAGAAGATGCAGGCGGAGAAAGGCGCAATCCGGGGAATCAGAAGCCGAGATCGAGTCGAAAAGCCTGAAGGTGGAAATCGCATCGGAATGGTCAGACAAAGGCGAAGATCGAGTTTGAAGGAGGAAGGTGGCACCATGTTGGCGTGGGGTCCCGGGTTTCTGGGTGTTTGTTGAAGTTGTCGAATTTGCTGGTGGTGGCTCGTACAACCGCCAAGACCTTACAAAAATTCCCCTCCATCGCCGGACTCCGCGCAGTCGGAGTCTGGTGAAAATGACGTGCATTGACGCGCACTGACACGCTACCTCGAAATCTTCTCAATTCGAGCACCCGCACGTTTGAACCAAAAAAACCTCGCCACAAATTTCGGTCAGTTGAGAATAAGACTCGACCAAAACTGGCTATTTGAATGAATGTCTGCAAGTGCACTCAGTCTTCGCCTCAGAAACAACTTGAACTGACGAGAACTGTAGTTCTCCTCGTTACTTATCAAAATTAGATGACTGCAAATTATTCAGTTTCCTGTGATGATTGAAATCATCTCAACTTACCGAGTTCAACCTCGTCGGCAGCTCCAAGGAGAGATAATTTTGTCTCACTCGCTACAGGTGCAGCACTCTTTTGATAAAGACATCATTCTCCGATAATTTCATTATTGATATACCAGTATATAACTTGAATAGGGCTGAAACATTATGATTAAATACACCTTCGGACCATAATGTACTGTAATCATATAATCTTAAGGTTTGGGCCTACATTTAATCGTAGGGGTATCATAATGTATTGTAATCATAATTTAATCGTATTTAATCATATTTAATCAGTAGCTTTCCCCACCTGGATCCTTCTTTTGGCTCCCGGCATTTCATTCACTCAAAATACCCATCATAATCTGTGGCAAGACTGTTTTGAGCTTGGATAACAGAAATATGCTCTCTCACAACTCTCTCGGCCGCAGCACATGCCTTTCAGTTCCTCTGCAGAGGCAGATAGCTAGACCAGTGACCGTCGGTCTATGAATCCTGTCTATCGACACAGCTAAGTTTCGATAGACAGCCTAGATTCGAGCCTAGCAGATAGCCCAGGTTTCCTTGATATCTGAATGTTATTCGAGACCAGCGAGTATATACGAGTGTTAAAGTTTGTGTTCCAGTCAAATTCAACATGCTTTGCACGTTTGGCAACAATGTCACGTGAGCGATTCGCGTCCAAATCACAAGATAAACAATACCAAACTTTGGTTGAAATGAGCTTCCCATGAGTTTCTGAGGGTACTGTAGTATTTCGTTCAAATCGACAGCTGGCGTGATGCGTGACCTTTTCAACCAATTCGACATTTCGACACCGGCCGAAATTTGGCGTGACACCCCAAATTTTCGACGTCCGGAGCGAAAATTTTCTCTTTTTTTGCATCTTCCAGGCATTTTTGGACCGTATGTGACGCTCGGGAGGTTCGATAAACCCCTGCGTGATGCGTGACCAGGACCAAATTTCGGGATCGACACAGGGGTGCGTGACACGTGACTGTCGATTTGAACGAAATACTACAGTAACTACACCATATCAGCTGACTCTGTTCCATTTTATGGACATTATATATCGCCTTGTACCACATAATGGATAAAATCACACCAGCTGAAGCTTAAGATTACATAAGATTACAGTAACTATACTCGCCATCACAAAAAGTAACTGGAATGGGTGTACCGCTCGAGAAATCAGGTGCTCTGGGCAAACCCTTACTCCACAGTTCCCCTGGGGTCTCCATTGATCTGACCTGACAGAAAACACCATCCATTTTGCTTGCCTTGTGGGAAAAAGCCGGCTTTACAGCCATTGGCAGTACCGAGGGCACGGTCGAAAAAATTACCGGTTTGGGATGATTTCAAAGAATTACCTGTAACTCGGTCAGATCTTCATGGATTTGGATGAAATTATGCTAGATAATTCGGGCTAATTCATACCGAATTAGTGATAGAAAGAATCTTGTAAAAATATCTCATATTGGATGATCTGGCTTTTTGAGGCTTTTTGGGGATTAATCTGATCTGGCATGCCCAATTCATGTCCTACTGCGGGAAGACCTGTTAACATTCTCAAAGATGTCATAGAGTCAAAAGTACATAACATCTCGTGTTTGATTGAATCTCCGCAATATTTCAGATCCCGCTGAGTTGCCTGTTATCCCGACCGGACTGCAAGCATCACAGACTGAATTATTCAAAGTTCTGACTCTATGACATGTTTCTCAATCTATGTAGGCCGTCTGTTGCAAAACACCATGTTGTTTGAACATGCCTGGACCTCGCTACATCAGGAAACACCTCCTTTCCTAATTCGGCCCGATTGCTCCAAAGTTTGGGGTAATTCAGCCAAATTATCCTTCTTAGGTCCGTTACCTAGGCTTGGACGTTGAAAATAATTTACCAGTAATCAAGACTTAATTAGCCAGCCTTTCCTGCAATTACCAATGGTCTACAAGGTATGATATTAGTTGTCGAAATTCTCTTCAATCGTGCTGGTAATGCATTGGAAGAATGGACCAATCATATTCATGGCAGCTACTACATACACAGAAGGATGTTCTATAGACTATGTACGTATCCCTTACACACCCGTCTGGCATATTCTTGGCAGAAGAACAGGATCAGTCCTACCAAGCAAATTTAGCAAGATGTCATGAGCAAGGTGGGGGTGTACCCAAAAGACGTACCCAGCATTCATGCACAACCCACACTGACGGAACACCACAGAACAATCAGGTGTTACCTCGGTACTTGCGACCTACACATGTGAAATCAATGAGTGGCGGTCAGTGTTGGCATCGATTTAACAACATTGACTGGAATAGAAGTGAGCGGGCAGAAAATTGACACGATAGCAGAAGTACATACTGTTGTTGCTACTCCATCGGAGGTCCGAGGTGGGCAACGAGGGGATGGTATGGCGTGCACAGCACGCCTGTCTCGGGGATGTCCTCTGGAAGGTGCGTTGGTCAGACTACACTTGTATCTGAGGAATAGCAATGGGAAACTACCCACCAGCTTTGCTGTATTCCTATTCCCATTCCCATTCCCATTCTCCGCCCCTCGGCACACAATCGTCTCGCCGACCCCCCATTCCGGTTGACGTTGGACCTTGCGAGCCTGAGGTCAGTGTCGCGTCCGAGAAAAGCAGATGTGGCTGGTGCCGCCGTGCACTTCAGCGCGGGTGTCTGGATCAAAGAAAAGACCAAATATCAGCGATGAAATGAGGAGCAGAGGAACGTACCGAGCACATCTGGGACTACCATCACCACCTACATCTCCGCGAGCTTGTGCTGATGTGAAACCAGTGCAGCGTCTCGACGTCTCCCAGCTGCGGGACGAGTGGCACGCGGCGGCATTGCCATGCCAGATGTGGGCATAGAGGCAGGGAGTTCATGGGGGGTCAGCATGGGCACTTGCTTGGAGATGCGCTCTCCCAGTTGTCCATATCGACGTGGCAGATGCAGGTAACATAACCTCGGTCCGCGATGGGTATCACTGTCAGGTGTAAGCGACCGCCTTCCAGACATGATGAAGCAGATGTGAAAGCGCCTTGTGCAGAACAGTCTACACACCTGGAAATTTTAAGACTGGACCACGACAATAGCGAAATGGTGCTGGGCCGTTCCTACGCATTCGACATACAGAAAGACTTGCAGTCTGTGCACGAAAGGCTCACCGTGGACCCTGCGATAACCCGCGAGATCGGGGCATCGAGTTTGTAGGAGGCAGGACCAAGGCCGGAGACCTAGAATGGGGGGAAGGAGTCAGTGAGGAAGTGGGAAGAAGAGAGAGTTGTTGACACATGTTGTGAGTTCTACCAAATCCAGACACCAACCACTTTTCTGATGCCACGTGTGTGGTCCGTGCATGGGCTGTGCACATTACGGCCGGTCACTTGGCAATGGACTTGGACATTTCAAGATTTTCTTCATGTCGCCGTTCCCCATTCGTGCGCAAAACTGCTGCCTGAATCCCATTCCACAACTCATATAATGTCATTGTAGTTCTCCCGCATAATAAAAAAGTCAATCACTCTTTTGCGACAAGGTAATCACGACAATCCAGCTAATTCGGCCACTTTCCCCAGATTGCCCCAATTTGACGGTGGGAACCAAATTTCCCCTAAATTAGGAAAAGGAGGTTTTTCCTGATGTAGACGGCATTTATCTCGAAAGTGGCCCAAAATCCTACATCATCCAATATGAAATATTTTCACAGGTTTCTCTCTATCAATAATCCCATACGAGTTAGCCCAAATTATCTAGCATGGTTTTATCCAAATCCATGAAGAACTGACCAAGTTACAGGTAATTCTTTGAAAACATCTCAAACCAGTAATTTTTTTGAACGCGCCTTTGATACTGCCAATGGCTGTAATTTCAAATGGCTGGCATTTTGAAAAGCATGACCTGACACAATGGAGCTGCATTCAAATGGTTGGCATTTTGAAAAACATGACCTGGTGCAATGGAGCTGCATTCAAATGGTGGGCATTTTGAAAAGCATGACCTGACAGAATAGAGCTGCATTCAAATGGCAGGCATTTTGAAAAGTATGACCTGGTACAATGGAGGTGCTTTCAAATGGCTGGAATTTTGAAAAGCATGACCTGGCACAATGGAGGTGCATTCAAATGGCAGGTATTTTGAAAAGAATGGCCTGCCACAATAGAGCTGCAGTTTGAAAGGCATGATCTGGCGCAATGGAGGTGCATTCAAATGGCTGGAATTTTGAAAAGCATGACCTGATGCAATAGAGGTGCATTCAAAGGGCTGGCATTTTGAAAAGTGTGACCTGTTGCAATAGAGGTGCATTCAAATGGCTGCCATTTTGAAAAGCATGACCAGACACAATAGAGGTGCATTCAAATGGCTGCCATTTTGAAAAGCAAAGCATGACCTGACGCAATAGAGGTGCATTCAAAGGGTGGGCATTTTGAAAAGCATGACCTGTTGCAATACTCGCTGACGAAAAAAGTAATTGCGCGTGGTGGTTCTCGGTATCCTGGGTATCGAATCACTCCAAACAACTTTTGGACTGAAAATATGAGTGAACTGAACATATTTGGGTATGTTCAAATAATCCCAAAAATGGAAATTCTGGAGGTAGAGCGCGTTTTTGCTGAGAATCTAAAACCGGCTTTTTTTTGAGGCAGTTTGAGTGAAATTAGATTGCACAGTCTGAAAGTACTCGTCGAGTAGTGCAGAATATCACTTTGAATCATGTTAATAACTAGTGATTTGAGCTCGCAATCGCCCTCAAAAAAGTGCTATTTTGGCCATTTTTGTTCAAAATTGCCTATTTTGGCCATCTTCTAAGGGCGATTGCGAGCTCAAATCACTAGGTATTAATATGATTCAAAATGATATTCTACACTACTCGACGAGTACTTTCAGACTCTGCAATCAGGTTTTTCTCAAACTGCCTCAGAAAAAAGCCGGTTTCAGATTCTGAGCAAAAACGCGCTATACCTCCGGAAATTCTACTTTGAGAATTATCTGAACATACCCAAATATCTTCTATTCACTCATATCTTCAGTCCACACGTTGTTTGGAGTGATTCGGTGCCCAGGATACCAAGGACCACCACGCGCCATTACTTTTTTCGTTAGCGAGTAAAGGTGCATTCAAATGGCTGGCATTTTGAAAAGCAAAGCATGACCTGATGCAATAGAGGTGCATTCAAAGGGCAGGCATTTTGAAAAGCGTGACCTGAGTCCCTTGGAAATCCACTCACAATTCAGGCCACTACATGGATCAGGCCACAGGTTGTATTCCACCCAAAGAGCTTGGTGATAATGGCCCATTGGCCATTTAGCAGCTGGTCAGCGTTGTAAAGGCTAAATGACCACATCTATCTTAGAGCACTGGAGCAAAGGCTAATCGAACAGACTCACAGTATTGATGCCCCCCCCCCCCCCCCCCCCCCTCTGAATTCCCTCACTCCGCTGTAAGATCAAGGGCTGATGTGATATGGGAAATTGGATAGTTTGCGGTGGGAGTTTGTGTTGAATGGAAGACCCATAGATGCCAGGAGAAATTGAAAGGAGCATAGAGCACTAATAGAAAGGCAAAGGGTCTTCAACAGGGTTTTTTTTCAGGGGGGGAGCCCAAACCGTCAGCAGACAGTCAACCTAAAAACCCAGGATTAGTACTTCAACCGTGGAAAATATTCAGACATCATACTCGCTGAAGTTCGGCGGTGCTTAGAAGGGGAAACAGGCTTGGCCACAGGCTTTCACTTGACCCTAAGAGGGGTCTGTGGCGGGAATGAATATTTGTGAGGCTGAATCTCGTCCACCATATGATCCGAGGCATCTGCTTCGGGACTTCAATGTGACGAGCTGAATGATGGCCCTGTATCGGAGTCAATAAATTGCTCCAGGACAGCCGAAGAACTTACCTGTGTCTGTCCTCTTCCGAGGAACACGTTTCGGTAGCTGAATGATTCTCGGGTGAGAACCAGCTAGCCCGGTGGGCTGTGCATGTGTGATCACAGCATTTGCTTTTTCTTTCCTCGCTAGACGGACATAACAATCTTCTTTCACCCGATTTTCGTCTTCCTCAGCTGAGTCTGAGGTTCTATCAACATGAAAGAGGCGTGTGAGCTCGGATGACGCTCGGATAGCTTTCTCTGCAGTGCCGGTTTGAACTATAGTTTGAAGTGCCAGAAACTGATGCCGTTTATTCTCTTCGCGGACCTCTTGGGACTGTCTGCACATAATTTTATCCTTCGGAAAGGTCTTAAGAATTAACAGCCCGCTCAAGGAGGTTACTCTGGAGAGCATAACATAGGAGACTCCGTTCCCGAGCAGTCCCAAAAGTTCACAACTGTGTGTGAAAGCGTTTTTCCTTGAGCCTTATGGGCAGTCATGGCGAACGCTGGGAGTACAGGTAATTGGGTGCGTTTGACTGTCACAGATTCCTTCGAAGTCTGTTTTATCCGCAACTATTCCTCGATCTGGCTCCATGATATCCAATCTACACCCTTTTGCTGATCGTCCAACTCGTGGAAATCCGCTGTAGATTCGGGAGAAAGGCAGAGATGAAGGGCGCCATGGGAGCGGAGCGGAGATGAGGGAATGTCCTCAATTTCATATAAGAGATAGAAATTCAGCGCTCAGTCCAGTGAAAAACACCCGGAAATTATTCCATTAATCCCAAATGGCGTAAACTGAACCATTTTTTGCGTAAACTGAACTTGACCTGTCCTCGGGTGATAGGGGGACGTGACGCTAGTTGGATACCTAGGAGCACCACACTGTGGTACCACCTTGTGGTTAGTGTTGCCGTGACTCAAGTCGATCAAATTCGACTTAACATACTAAGCTAATGATTATATATGATGTATGTAGGGTCATAATGGTTAAGGCAACAAATAAACTCGTCGGTAAACGTGAACTAACTGGCCAGCAGACAGCCAGTCATCTACTGGGTCGAAAGAATCGATATAAATCTCACCAATACCAGGAGTACTGATGGTCTTCGCTGTTAAGGGATATTGCTCGTGATGTTTTTGTTGAGGCACCAAGCCAACACGGAGAAAGCGATCTTGATGAAGGGGAAATTGATGCCTCGGATCGTTTGACTATTCCAGAGGACGAAGACGACACATTGATCGTTCTCTCTCCCGCAACACTCGACACGGATCCCGATCTTGAATGCTGTGAAACAGGTCCAAGTGAGAAGAAATATTCGAAGCTGTTCAATGATATGTTCTACCGGCCACGGGAGCTTGAGGGCATGTGCCTCTGGGATATTTTCAGGAACTACATGAAGGAGAAAAAGCCAAAATCAAAAACCCACCGAAACACATATCTAAATTTCAAACCCGGACATTCACAGCAAACTACCCACTGCTTGAAGAGATTGGAAAATCCTGCATGCCTGTGCTTATGGAGTATTGTGTCCCTCGCAATGATTCGGAGGGCGACAAATTAAAATATGCAGTGGTTATGCTCACATTATTTCGGCCCTGGTCAACTGTGGAATCGTCACCATTGAAATCTATGGATACAGCCTGGCCCGATGCACTTCACGAGTTTCAGGATTCATTGTCACCAGAACATGTCAGAGTAACACTAAATATGCAGCTTCTATACCAAACCCGTGATGCAAAGTTTGATTTCGCAGCGAGGCGTGACAAAAGACTTGTTGAACTGATGAGGAAAGCAAAGAATTCCGGTATAGATGTTGATGAAGAAGGTGACGAGGACTTCGACCCGGTGTGGGAAAATGCAATGCAAGCGGTTGTTGATCCTGAAGATTTGGATGGGGCTGTCGCGATTCTTAGCAAAAATACCGGGGCTACTCGTGATGCAGAGAATATTGTGAACGCAGCAAAGAACAGTGGGTTTTATTGTGTACAACCTCGTACCAACAGTGAGTTGATTTCAAATTTTGAGGGACATACAAGACTCGGAAACGAGGATGACATACTCAATGCAAATATTGCTGGTAAAGATCTATTGAAGCAGAAGGATTTACTCATTAACCGTCGACTGAGGGCCACAGACAGCACAGAACACACCACTCGCCTTCATCAATCGTCCCAAAGGATTCCACATGCTCTCTGCACAACGTTGAAAGATGAAGCAGGGTAGGCACGTGAACAGCATGAAATACTGGCTAATGTTGCCGGCTCAGACACATCATGGAAGTCATTGCACCCCTATCAGCAATTGTGCTTTGCTCTGATCATCAAACATACCTTGAATGATGAGCAAACAAGAGCTTTTTTTCTGCTGGCGGACAAAATTGGCCGAGAGTTCGAAGGGGGACAGAGAGAATCACCAATGGCTTTGCTCTGTACCGGACCTGGAGGGACTGGTAAATCAGTGATCTTCAAAGCTTGGAGGGAATTTTACGATATCACTGGTCATTCGGAGCGTTTACAACTGACCGCACCCACTGGCGTTGTAGCAAGCGACATTGGCGGGTGTACAATTCATGCAGAGGCAAGCTTACGGGTTTCACCTGCAAAGATGAAGTCAACTCCAAGCTTAAGAACTGGTAGGTAGGTTTAGCTATGGGTAAATAACCGACCCAATAGAGTAACATTTTTGGCTTGCAAAAGTGTCTTGCGCCTGCGCGGAATGGCTTGTTTCGGGCGGGGGCGTGGATTTGGGTGGGATCACCCGCCCACACGCCCGGCCGATCAGCTTGCAAGCCATTGTCCTAGTTCCTCAAGGTGGATACAACCTAAATCCCTTAATTTACGCCACAACCACAAATATATCAGGTATGGTGCAACAACAACCCACAGAAAGACCTTGTTCGTTGAATTATTTGTGGCTTGTGGCCCGCCACATATTTTCATGCTCTCTCAATTACTGTGTGCGAGGAGTAAATAAAATCGATGAGCTTGAACCTCTGTCAATCATTTGACCCCTGCGGCCGAGATTTCAATTTCTTTTCATAGTGAGCACCAGAAAACTGTGGGCTATATAGGAAGTTCATATAGGGCCAATCCGACTACAATTAGAAATGCCCATGAATGCCATGCCTCAGACTCTGTGAAGACACCGGCCACTGGGCTCAAATGTGAATTCAAACAAAACTTGTTGCCCATGGAGTTGATCCATTTTGGGCCCCAAGGACTTTGGGGCACCTTCCCAGACCTGAATCACACACATTGCATGCTCTTTGTGTCTGCTTCGTATTTCCGGCGTCCTGCTAGAGGGAAATCAATGCTTTCAGCAAGCACTACATTTTTTAAAAGCACAACTGTATTGCCACCCTTGAAAAATTGTGTCGCGTTCAGAATCGGTTGTACAACATTGATATTGTTGCCGTTTTGGGTCAGCCAAAACTATTCGTCACGTTCCCAGAGATTTTCTCGGTTAAAATTCCTGTAAGTTGTCGAGAAGCCTCGTGGGACACCCACATATCGTTTCAGAACCTGTGGAAAATTGTGGAATTTGTGTGGCGTTCAGAATCATTTGCACAGCATTGATATTGTTGGCTAGGTAGCCAAAACTGTTCCTCGCGTTCCCAGAGATTTTCTGGGTTAAACTTTCTGTAAGTTGCCGAAAAGCATCGTGGGATACCCACGTATCGTTTCAGACCTGTGAAAATTTGTGGGATTTGGGTGGCGTTCAGAATCGTTTGCAGAATGGTTTGAAAATGGCCGCCCCAATGTCTTTCAAACATTTTGAAGGGAAGACATTTTCAAAATGTTTTGGGGATACCACATCAACAGCTTTACAAGGTCACCGAGATACGGGGTCAAAAAAAGCCTCCAGGGATTCGACATTTTTGGTTTTCAGAATGCATTTGACGCCAAATGTTTTCACAACATTGATCACGAATGGCGGTGCAGTATTGGCGTAATTGCCAGCGGCAGCAAGTGGACGCTTTTGAAAATGGCAGCTATTTGAAATTGAATGCATCTCTATCGTGTCAGGTCATGCCTTCCAAAATGCCCACCATTTGAATGCACCTCCATTGCTTCAGGTCAGGCTTTTCCAAGTGGCAGCCATTTGAAATTGAATGCATCTCTATTGCATCAGGTCATGCTTTTCAAATGGCTGGCATTTTGAAAAGCATGACCTGGTGCAATGGAGGTGCATTCAAATGGCTGCCATTTTGAAAAGCATGACCTGGTGCAATAGAAGTGCATTCAAAGGGCTCCCATTTTGAAAAGCATGACCTGATGCAATAGAGGTGCATTCAAATGGCTGCCATTTTGAAAAGCGTGACCCAGCGAAATAGAGGTGCATGCAAATGGCGGGCATGACCAGACGCAATAGAGATGCATTCAATTTCAAATGACTGCCATTTTGAAAAGCGTGACCTGGTGCAATAGAGGTGCATTCAAAGGGCTGGCATTTTGAAAAGCATGACCTGGCTATCACCTCCGAATCCAACTCAAGAAAGTGGGTCTCCATACCAAGTCACGTTTTTGATGGCGGCTGGGCACGTCCTCCGATTCTGTGCCGGGAATTGCCATTGCTATTGATTCGGACTGCCTGGAATAAGGTCCTCACAGTGCCGCCTCCCTTTAGATTGAAGAGTTTCAAAGCCACAGGCTCAACAACGAGGGCAGCTCATATACAAGGACCGCACATGTCCGGGCCCCTTGTGGGAACCATGTTGCATTCAGGTGGAGCGCTCATGTTCAAAACCTCGGGGGGTGAATAACCTCTCTGATTGGAGTTCGTGGAGTCCATCGATTCAA
Source organism: Mycena leptocephala (assembly GCA_029378395.1). Lineage (NCBI taxonomy): Eukaryota > Fungi > Basidiomycota > Agaricomycetes > Agaricales > Mycenaceae > Mycena > Mycena leptocephala. Next base: position 40,890 of record JARJLF010001627.1, on the reverse strand, counting down.
TGGATCATAGGTGAGAAGTTCAGGAAATGTTGGCAACCAACACTGATCTCATTCATCCCGACTTGGGTCGGCATTGGGCAAAGGAATAAGACTGGACAAGTCAGGTCAGACTCAGACATAAGTATCGAAAGGGATGTACAGATACACAGCACAGCTTCACCACAATGTAGCAAACACCACTGATCTTGAGCACTGTGCATATACTGTATGCAAAAGTATGACACTTAAAAAAGACTGGGCCGAGGATAAAATTAGTTGGATATTCAGGATGATTTTAACATGAAATGCAGTTTCCAAGAAATCTTAAAGACAGGCCGAACTGCACCTTGAACCCTAGGTTTAAATATTCCGCTCGTTCTCAACACCTATGCCAAGTTTTGTATTAACAGTCAGCTTGTTTTTTCACAAGATGCTCAATTCCACCTGGTCATGTCTCGTGCATTTCTGTGACATTGTATGGAGATCAATTTTGTTGGGTTTTAATGCTGGGCAATAGCCAGTGAACTCTAAGTAAAACTGTCTCTTCGGTTTTGCTCCTGCTGCCCTGGTTGTTAAACCAGAGGCTCAGAAGCTCTTCATTCTCTGGGGAGGCAGTGCTTTGGACAGTCATGCATATTATGTGATACCTCAAAACGTGACATCGTATGGAGATCAATTTTCTTGGGTTTTAATACTGGGCAATAGCCAGCATGATTCTACGCAAAACTATCTCTTCAGTTTTACTCCTGCTGCCTTGTTGTTAAACCAGAGGCTCAGAAGCTCTTCATTCTCTTTAGTCTGATGGATACAATGACAGAGGTGCCTGACCACACACCATTGCCCAGTGCCCGATCCCCGATCATCTCGTTAACTGCTCGTTTTCTGAGCGTGATTTGTCCCAGTGGTGTTTTTTTGCATGCATTCTGCAAAGGGAAGACCTACGACAACTTTCTGTGTGCCGGTCGACACTGGGGATTTATACCTGGGAGGGGAGAACTCCTCCCATACACCAGTGAAAACACTGGTGGTCAGGTCCCACAGGGTTTAACCAGTGGTCCTGCCTTTCACGGCCGGCCAGTCCACAGTTAGTCAGCGTCTTGTAGTGATCGCCCCCCTGGAATGGTGTGTGCTCCATTGGTATCGTTGTAGTGGAAGTAAGGATAACCACCCTTAAGTACCTACATTGTTTGTCTTCGGTAAACTTGTTGTTCATGTTGTGGACCATGCGAGTATAATAACCCCCCCCATTCCAAGGTCTTCACCAATGGATCTGGCAATTATTTTGCGTATGCCACCAGGTGATCCGAAGGCTCTCTAATAGCCTCAGGAATTTAGGAATCCAGCAGCACGTCCCTGGAATTTCGCTGGCTTTGCCCCAGAAATTCGGCTTGATCACTGGGCCTGAATTGAGCCCAGGGCAAAAAAATTGGCCTGGAAACCGCGGTGCTGTGCCAGTTTGATTGAATGAACAGCGAAGCCCTTGCGAGGCGTTGGGCAAATCGAGAAAGGCGGGCATTGGGAATCTAAGGTGACAGTTAGTTTTGCTTGGAATTTCGCTGGCTATCCCCCAGAAATTCGGCTGGATCCCCGGGCCCGAATTGACCCCAGGGCAAAAAAAATTGGCCTAGAAACCCCGGTGCTGTGCCAATTTTATTGTGTCTGTTGAATGAACGGCGGAGCTCTTGCGAGGCGTTGGGCAAATCGAGAAAGGCGTGCATTGGGAATCTGAGGTGACAGTTTTGCATGGAATTTCGCTGGCTATCCCCCAGATATTCGGCTGGATCCTCGGGCCTAAATTGAGTTGAGGGCAAAAAAATTGGCCTCCTGCCAAGTCCCACATTTGAGTTCACTTCTGGACCCCAGAATTTGGGGGCGATATCCGGCAATGACCACGGGGAACCGACCGAGATCGAGCGCAATGCTAAACCATTCCGAGTATGGCCCGACGTCTCGACGAAACGCGCCCATCAATACCAAAGAGAGGTTCAGGCGATTAATATTCAAGAAATGTTTAAAGATGATTTTGATATTCATGACCCCGGGGCCGCCGGCATTTCGGGCCCGTCGGCGCCCGTCACGGACCTGGAGTCTTCAATTGACGTCATCCACGGTCGGTCCGGAGAAAGCACTGCGGCTATCGATTGTATATTACCACAGAACCGGTTCTGCGCCTGGGCGGAACCATTGGATGCCCTCTAATCAGACGAATTTAGAGTTGCTTGCGGTTTACCAAACACTTATATATAAGGCGACTCTCCTCCTTCCTTGTACGTTTAGACGAGATTCTGTCAGATTTTGAAAAAATTCTAGCGCACCTGATCGTAGTGCAACATACGATGAAGGGTCAGAAAATTTGAATGGGAATAAACGGACAGGATATGAGAAATGGAGGGCAGTGGTACCGGGAAAGCCTGGCACTCATTCATATACGATCACCACTCCTGCACCAGTGAGTTGGAATCAGGAAAAATAGCAAAACCTGATTTCATTGCTCAGGCAGCGGTTTTCAGTGCCAGATGAAAAATCTGAGAAGGCCATTGTCTGCAAATTTGCAATGCCATTCAAATGGCCACATTTTGAAAAGCATGACCAGACGCAATAGAGGTGCATTCAAATGGCAGGCATTTTGAAAAGCATGACCTGATGCAATAGAGGTACATTCAAATGGCAGGCATTTTGAAAAGCATGACCAGACGCAATAGAGGTGCTTTCAAATGGCTAGAATTTTGAAAAGCATGACCAGATGCAATAGAGGTGCTTTCAAATGGTGAGAATTTTGAAAATGGCTGGCATTTTGAAAAGCATGACCCGACACAATGGAGGTACATTCAAATGGTCGGCATTTTGAAAAGCATGACCTAATGCAATGGAGGTGCATTCAAATTGCAGGCATTTTGAAAAGCATGACCCGATGCAATAGAGATGCATTCAATTTCAAATGGCTGCCATTTTGAAAAGCATGACCCGACACAATAGAGGTGCATTCAAATGGCGGGCATTTTGGAACGCAATAGAGATGCATTCAATTTCAAATGGCTGCCATTTTGAAAAGCATGACCCAACACAATAGAGCTGCATTCAAATGGCTGCCATTTTGAAAAGCATGACCTGACACAATAGAGGTGCATTCAAATGGCTGCATGTTGTACTGGGAGAGCAATCATCACCGACAGCGGCTGCAGAGTGAATTAGAGAACTTGGAAGCCATCCGTATTGAATCTATATCGAGATTGAATGTGGATATAGTGCCGCCCTAACCAACGTAACGCTCATTGAAACTCTGCTGAATACAGGCGTCTATCTGCGCATATCGTCCATATCCGCGGCTTTTATGGGAATCGGGGTGGGCGGACAACGCGACGCGATGTTTGCCACTGCTATGTTGGGCTGTCTCGGAAACGACGTTCGGCTAAATAACTGGCGATACCAACGTTGTCTATCCCGGATGAGAGTCTCCATCCCTTTCGCCAATTCCTCCTCCACCGCGGCGTGGTCTTCGCACATTCCGTTCAAAATGCGCTGGAGCCAGAAACGAGCCTGGGAGTCGTGTTGTTGCGGCTAGAAATTTCTCGCTTTGACCGGCGCGAACGTAATCGAAGTGTCGTGAAAAAAGTTTCAGCACAAGCAATTATTGGCTGAATCATTTCTCAATGATATGAGGTTGTGTTCTGGCTTATAAAATAATATATCAACCACTGTCGAAACACGCTAGGAATTTCTCGCTTTGACCGGCGCGAACGTAATCGAAATGCTAGCTGAATCATTTCTCAATGATTTGAGGATGTTTTCCGGCTCATAAAAGAATATACCAACCACTGTCGAAACACGCTAGAAATTTATCGCTTTGACCGGCGCGAACGCAATCGAAGTGGTCTGAAAAATGTTTGCACACAGGCAAGCAATTGTTGGCAGCACAGGCAGGTTTTGGCACAGCGCCAAATCTACTCAAGCTAGGCAAGCTTCTCCAGACCAACCGCTATGGACAGCACAAGGAGATATTCGGTCAATGGAAACATTTTTGGGCTGCCATGGATGGATGGTTAGCTAATAAGCAAGCGGAACTAGACAAGGAGTCTGCGAAGACAGTTGCGCAACCGTCCCGATATAAGTGCGCTTCACCAAGGTGCCCACTAGAAGCCTCTAGATCATGTATGTTAATCACCCCTAGTTGTAGGATTTAGGCTCCTGGCATGGAGCCAGCTAGGGTAATCGTTGTTTATTGCTCTGTCTCTAGCCATGAATGGCTGGGGCCAAAGCCATTAGACTATTGGTCATTATGTAAAAACAATGGAAGGCAGCAACAGGAATCGAACCCAAAAAGTGAGGGTGCAGCTTACAAAATGTATGAAAGTAGCACCGTAACCAACTGAGCTAAACAGGAGTGGTAGCTCACTTAACTAGTAGGGATAGGCCAGTGCAATCCAAAGCACCGAATAAGCATTTTCGCCCACATATTATGGCCCGCATAGGGCCAGGTTAGTGTTAGGGGTTAGGAGGTTAGGTGTTAGGGTCCCAAGGTATAGTATTTTTCTGTTGGTTAGAGTTTTGGTTAGGATTGGTTAGGGTTGATTAGGGTTGGTTAGGTTTTTTGGTTAGGTTGGTTAGGGTTAGAATACTCCCAAAAACAGAGAATAAGCATGTAAAACAGTTTCGAAGACCTAGGGCAGCTTGCCTGCCCTAGGTGTGGGTATAAGCTGGGAACAAAAAATAGCATATATCAGCAGTATGGTCTAGTAGGTTTTGATACCAGTCTGAATATTCCTCATCAGGTAGTAGTTCAATGGTTCAATCCGTGTTACTATCATTCATTTTGCCACTATTAGAGAATAAGGACCATTAGCCTTTTACCATGGACCCAGCCATGGGCTTGGATGGCTCCATGGCTAGGACCATGTACATTAGACTAAATCTTACTGCTATGGCTCTTTTGACGCCTAGAATGCTAATTATTGCTGAGCTTCCTGCGAGCAATCAACACTCGTTGGCTGGGCGGCAAATCCCGGCATCAGGGCAACATTCCAAGAGGGCAACATTCCAAATCTTTGCTTTGAATAGACTGGTGCGATGATTATAAAGCGGTTTCGGTACTTATATATATCCTCCATGATTAGCTAATGATCCAGAACATTCCGATAAGATTCCAACGCGGTCCTTTTCCTCGTACGTTCAATAGATCACCAACACCAGGCGACGCGGCTGATTAGACCCAGGTTTAAATTCTCCCACAAGGAAATCGACCAGCATTGGCAAGAGAACAGCTGCAACGGCTGCTTCGGCGTCCGCCGCGGGCAGTAAACAAAAGAAATAGAAAAGACTTCGTACATTGTTTGATAACAGCTTGATGTACTGCTATGCTTTTTGCAAACAGCTGCAAGGGCTCTAACCACTTCCTTTAATCACGTGCCGAACAAGTTTTGCAGACCTAAACCGGCTGCAACCTCGCGGAGACGATTCTGGCCACCGCATATATTCCACAAATTTTACCGGCTCTGGAATGCGGCATGGGCGTCAAACGGAACCTCTGGCCAAAGGACATTTGACCGGCAGAACGTAAAGCCGGGCCGAGACTATATTACATATGAGCCGGAGCCCGCGTCGATCAAAATATTGCGCGCTGGATTGCTTTCGGGCATGGAACACGGTCCCAGGGCCAATCACTGAAGCGCGGCCTAAAAATAAAAAATAAAACAGAGACTGTTCGCGTTGGCTATCACCTCGGAGGGTTGGCTTTGAGAAATGGCTTCGGAGGTCTACCCTATTTCTGAGGCTTGAATGTGTTGAGAGCCCAACCTTTATGGGGAGTTCAATTGATCCAACTGTCCATTTACCTTGATTTGCCAGTCTGGTAGGATTAGCGGTGGCCTGACCCAAAAGCCATGGCTTAGGCATGGCTTCGTCTGGGTCAGGCTTCAAAAATCCTTAGCCAGAGCCAAAACCAGAGCCAAGCTCTGTAATAGATTGCGTACTGAACGGGTGGGAGGAATCCTCTGAAAGTTCAATTACTGATCATGAATTTCCTCCCTGAAAATCTGAAATCTTGTGGCTAATATGCCGAGTACAATATCCAAGGACAAGGACAATGCATTCCAGTTATACTAAGGCGGAACGTTCGCATCTCGACAAACGATTCCGACGGTTCAACTTTAAACTCGTTGAGGGTGGATTCCACCACCAGAGGAGAAACTGTCACTGAGCTAATTCCCAAGTTGATCTGCCAATCCAGTAATCAACTTGATCATAAATTCACTCCGAGATATAGATTATATCTACATAGTGATCTCGCTGCAGATAAAATTGGCGCGTTAGGATCCTACAAGACCTGCCACCTTTGAATGACTCACTCCTGGGGAATTCTGCACTCGAAATCGATTAGTAAAGAGGATTACCTCGAAATAATGTATAGCAGCTAAACATAGGATCAGAACTAGATTTCAATGAAACTTGTCTGAAATCTGAGTACCACTGACTTGAGCGTCCGTAAATAGGAAGTGGAATTCGACTCCCGCGTTCCCCGAGTTTTTCTCGGTTAAATTAAATCTCCTGGCTTTTGGCCAGAAGCTACTTTGGACGTTCACGTAGCATTCCAGGACCTGACCAAATTTGTAGAATCTGTGTAGCGGCCAGAATGCGTTGCCGCCCGTTTAGGTCAGCAAAACTTGTTCAGCGCGTCCCCTGAGCTTTTCGGGGTTAAATCTCCTGAGTTTTGGCTAGTTACTTTGGACGCTCACATAGCATTCCACGGCCTGAGAAAATTTATCGAATCAGAATTCTATGATCTGCTTTCTTTCGTGTCGGTCTCAGACTGCTGTGAGGGGTAGGCTTCCCTCCCGGCACGAAGAAAAAAGGCCGAAGCGGAATCCAAGGGATTGAGACCGTAATCCAGGATTAAATCAGGGATTAATTAATCAGGTGCACACCGCGTAAAGTCCAAAAAAGGTGGGCGGGCTCACTCGCTTCACCAAAACACCGCTTTTGAACCTAAAGATGCAATCTTCGCCCCGGCGAACCACGTTGTGGAATATTTTCTGAACTTTGTGGCTGTGGGCGTGGAATGCGCGCTCATTTTCTGGTGGAATCATAATCCGGCAAGGTGAATACATCCCCCAACACGTGCGCAGAAAATTTAACCCCCGGCGAACCACATTGTGGAATATTTTCTGGACTTTTTGGCTGTGCGCATCTTTTATCTCTCCCCGAGGCAGAAGTGGAATGCGCGTTCATTTTCTGGTGGAACCATAATTCCAGTCAGGCGAATGCATCCACCAACACGTGCGCAGAAAATGTAACCCCCGGCAAACCACGTTGTGGAATATTTTCTAGACTTTGTGGCTGTGTGCGTCTTTTATCTCTTCCTGAGGCAGAAGTCAGGCCTGTTCCGAACCTACCGCAAATTCGGAAATTTATTATTTCAGGCATTGCTTTTCGGACGTCGTTCCATGGAGCTGACTGAAAAGGCCGAATGTAACCGTCGATGAGAACGTTGGAAGAGGATACTGAGCGCCGGAGTCAGATTGGTTTCACATTAGATATGTATGGTATGGATCTTAGTCAGTATGTATTTGAAGATTACACATGGAAACTGAGATTTCGCACAAGCTCCCCCCTTCTGTAGCCGGGTGACCAGCATACAAAACATATTACAGCTGTTTGCAAAGAGCATAGCAGTAGATCAATTTTGCGCAAATAAGAGCAATTTTGATCCCCGTCTTCGCTTCCCCGTTTCTCCCGGAGTGACAAGCAGGGCACCCCGTGTTTTGCGAACGGCGCTCAGCGCCGCGACGTCAGGGTGGTGCAAGAGAAAAGAGGGAAAGAGTAACATTCGAACCGTGTGATATTAGACTAAAGTAAAAGAAAATGGTAATTTGGTCGCTGCAATAAGTACATCCCCAGCCCATAATTTTTTGCCGGCCGCCAGAAGTTCAATGGAACTGTCAAGGCCCGCTCGAGCAAAGTGAGGGTATTTCAGTGATAGGAGGTATTGCAGGAAGATCAGCAGGATCATGAAGCGACGAATACGAAGAGGCATAATTCGGTCTCTGTGAAGAGTGGTGCGAGCATGGAGTTGCGCACAGAAGAGATACAATATTTTCTGGCTAAAAGAAAAATCAGTAGTGCGAAGGAAACAACTTACTCAAGTGCTGGAGGTACCACTAAAACATAAGAGACTACAGCGATGAGTATGCAGGAACGAATTCAACAAGCAATTGATGCAGAAATTTAATGCTAGATGAGACCGCAACGGGCAACGTACCAAAGACAGAATTGCAGGAAGGAGAGATATGAAGTGCGACGGAAACCACTTGAAACATGATAGACTACAGCGATGACTACGCAGGAACAAATTCAACAGGCGGTTGATGTGGACCCTGGAAGACGAGACCACAATGACCAATGTCGCAAGATGGAATTGCCGGGAGGAGAGATACTATATCTCGGGCCGAAAGAAAATCAGTGGTTGGAAAGAATGAAATCGGGGAAGCCATCATTGAAACACGAGAGACTGAAGCATAGAAATTGGGACAACTTTGAACGTGTCAGCGGTTTGACAGCTTGACCAAGGTCAGGAGTGGACTGAGAGAGGATAGGCACTTGGAGAAACGGCGGGAATCACGCAGAGAAAACCAGCCCGGGAAGGATAGCTTGCGAGAGGTAAGAACAACCGAGATTGAGTTTGAAGGCTCCCCAAATAAATCGCGATTGGACGTAGACTGAATGCAGAAATTCCAAGATAAATGTCGGGCTTAGAATCCGGTGAGAAGTCCGGGAGATGGTGCCCAGAGGACAAGGCATGAGAGAGATTGCAATGATTTGAAACACCATAAGTTCACCAGAAGATGGGAGAATAATGAGCAGGGAAACCAGAATGGTTAGCTGAAAGCACAGCGAGATCAGGAGGAGAACAAGCAGACCAATTTACCCAAAACTACATCGTCCGGAGATGCGACACAAACTTGAAAACAAATTGATTGATATTATGGTATTGCAGGCGAATGTGTTTGGAAAGCAGAGACAGAATTGACATGAGACTCTTGAACATGTATGAACCAGAGAGGGAACCAGCCAGGATATACATCGAAGAGACAGGACAGAGGAAGGGCGAAATAAGTCTTGATTACTGCCATTTGCAGAACTTAGGGCGGGTCGAGTCGAGTCGATCAGAATTCCAACTCAACTTAGTGAGTCACGACTTGACTTGGTGAGTCGCGGCAACATTATGTCTATCCAACGCCGAAACTCCCAATCGAGATAGAGCGCATGATATTGATATTGCTCATCTTGGCGGTAGCTTATCCGAAATCCATCCCCGCACTCATCCTGGTGGCCTTTCGGGTCAAAACTTGGTGAAAAGCTCACACAGGCAATGGTAGCTGGATGCTGATCTTCGGATTGAACCCCTTTTATATCGCAGTCTCGTCATTGGTAGCACTAAAGTACTCCACACATCCCGGTTCTTACATGGCATGCTTTTACCAAAATCATCCGCAACAAGTCTAAGGCATGGAACGACTCCGGGTCACCCGCGAGTAACTGCGGGTTGAAGCCGTGGGAAGACTCGTGGGAAGCCCGACTCGCGGGTCAGGTACTCGTGCCCGCGGGTATTGTTGGAGATTGGCAATCCAGCACAAGCCCGAGAGATGGCCGAGGTGCTGACTAAATGCTGACTGTTATGGAATCGGAGGGAACATACCGGAACATCCAGGAAAAATAGGATTTTAGTATAAATACAGTACCTACAGTAGAGCTCCTCATGAGCTTGTAACCAATGGCCTAACAGCCAGAGAGTGATATCTCATTTGGTTCACGAGATAAAATCAACAGGTATGTCACGGATCCGAGTATGGATTTCGGAACATTCTTGCGCAAACCTGCGAGTATTTGACCTGTTTATGGCAGAATTGGCAGTTTCAAAATGTCCGCAAGGGGCTTGTGATCACTCTTCAGCCGTTAAACACTCAGTTAAACACAATTGTAGCCGTATATTTTCAGCATACAAGCTGTTTTAGATGTGTGGTATGCAAAATACCACCAAAACTCGCAGGTACTCACAAGTACTCGCCAGTTTTTCGGAACCCGCAAGTACCTGTTTGACCCACTGGTCAAATCAACACGGATCCGAGTTAACATTTTGTAAACGCAGGTACCCGTGCTCACGGGTCCGAGTCACCCGCGAGTGGACTAGTTCCATGCCCTAAACAAATCTCGCACTTTTCTTGCCACCTCCGTGCGACATTTATGGATACAGGTGGAAGATATGTACGATAACAGGGTAAAGGCCGCTATATCTCTGCCTGCCCCGGGATCGAAATCCTTGCTATTATTTCGAGCAAGAATTCTCGTGATGGCAAACCACTCTGCCCCGATTCAGAATTTCTTTCATTACTGCTCAAACGTTTTTTATTGCTCCCTCAGCACCATTTTGATATGGGCCATTTTACCACCCATAATTTGCGGTCACCGTTCTTCGCCACTATTACACATCTGCAGCTATTCGCCCACTCCGGGTGTCAACAATCGCAGATTTCCCGTCCGCAAATGCGATAGTGGCACTTTGCATTGCCTTGGCTGACTTGCTGCAGCTAACGCATCTGGCTCTTGATGAAACTAGGCTCTGTATGTTCGGTTTGTGTGCGCTCCTCCTGCAGAAACTTCAATCCTTGCGTGTGCTCGTGCTCGTGTTCATCGGAAGGAATATGCATAGCCACCCAGTGCATATGCCTTCAGACCCGCGAGTAATTTGGTTTTAAAACCACTGTATCCTGTACCGTCAAACTTCTCCCCATCTGGGAGAACTGGCAAGGAATTCGACATAGTTAGGGTCGAGTGTGAACGGTAGCGGGGAGGCACGGGGTCTTCGCAGGTCAAAAATCAGATAGTCTTGAGTCGCAACAAATATATTCAAGTGCCAATGGAGCTATATTCTGAAGCAAGTTATGCGACGGGGCCCATAACCTGTCAAAGATAAAGCTCAGTCGGGCCCAAATGGAGGTGAACGACTGAGGTACGCGCCCGCAGCACTACTATAAGTAAGGTTATCGGCAGATGGAGTCTGGATTGGTAGGCAAGGAGTCTGGATCGGTAGTTACGGAGTCCGTCGGTAATTACTTCAACATCTGTAAGCGTGGCTCAGAATTCTGACTTGGCGAATGCGATCCAGAACCCATATTGGTGGCAGCTGGAAAAGCAAGAAGCAATTCCTGCAGTCTTGGATATGCACAAGGTACGGAATTACGCCAAAACTCAGGGACAATGTATAGATGCGATATTGCTTTCAAATGGACTTGTCTCGGAAGCGACTGGAAACTTGAGAGGATCGACTCGAGGTAAGTACGTGTTGGACAAAGCAAACCCGCATCGAGAATCATACCAGCTTGAAGCACATGCGAGGTCAAAGAGTCAAAATTATAGCATGTGATATGTGAATCGACCGTAGTGAGTCTATAATAGCAAATCGTCCAAAATCGAGCTCCTGTAGGGTACGATAGCTCGAAGTTTGAGCTTCTTTTTATGGCCACCAAAAAAATGATAACCAAATGTTCCATATGCAAAGAAAGTTCATTCCTACTTACTGCAAGTCCTCAACACATACATTATCTATTCTGAGACGAGGAAAATCATACGTAAACGTCCTTGGGTCTTCAATTCGGACTTTCTTCCTTCACTCGGCTTTTCCTTTTCCTGAGCTACCTTGGTGAGTGGTTCAAACAAGCGAGAATAATAACAAACACACCTCTAACATCATGATTTTCAGCGGCTCCACGTTTAATCGCGGACACCTTTCCGATCCAAAAACGGTGCGGCGGGATCAAAGGAGGCAAAGGAGGCGCGAATGCAAGTGGGTCGATGGCAGGTGCAAAATTAAACGGATTAAAAAACGGTGGAACTGGCATGTCGAACTCAACCACCTGCAGCGATAAGTAGGATTTGATCAGAGCACGCTTGTAACCACTTACGTATCGCGGGAGAACGAGTTCGACATGTTTAACGACGTAGAAATGGCCTACGCTTGCGCTCGTACCATACCACGATTCATGGCCATTTTGGCCCAGTGGACGAGGTTTAGCATGGCTGACTGTAGAGCTCGTGAGACATGAAGATGCTACGTGGTTATTAATTACCTACTTTCGTTTGTAACTCGACCAGTTACCACTGAAACCGCATTTGTCCAAAAATAAGCAGGAATTTGAGATCGGGAAAGCAAGCGTACCACGACACATGAACATTTTGTTGATTCCCCGAGCGTACCCAAGAGAAGCGGAGGCTGTCGGCGCGAGATATATACCATAACCTTCAGTTTTACCATTCGCCATTTTGCTGCTCGAGGAGACGCCGGGAATCAGAAACCCGCCCTAGAGTCAAAGTCAAAAACAGTATGATTCATGTTGGGTTCACGTACTTCGAGTATGGGTTGAATGTTGTTCGCAGCCGTGCCGTGGAAGAGATTTGTCTCACTATTATCAATCCCAAGGGAAGCGAGGAGTTCCTTGGCGGCTTCGAATCGAGCTTCCAACTTGACATTCACAAACCAGGTAACTGATACGATCGTTGAATGTCGCTGTCGTTCAACCGATTTTGGCCACGAACCAGTTTTGACCTTCAGCCACTGCGTCCCAACGCCTCGCATGTCCGGTCCCGGCTCTTCGAAAACACGTTTGACCAGTTCCAGACTGCTCCCGACGTAAGCATGAATAACTGGGAGAGCCTACGGAAAATTATCTGACTGGGCTACATTGTCGGGGTCTGGATCACCCTCGAGCGTGTTCCCGTCGGCGTCAACCACAACTTTGAACACGATACCATCCTCAGAGACGGCGTTGTTTTGACCGCCCTTGCGTCGTTTTTGGGGGGCAATGCGTCGTTTCTTGTCCATTTTCTTATCCATCGCTTCAAGACGTGCGATAAGCTGTTGGCTGCGTTCTTCATCTTCAGCAGCTCGCTTCCTCGCAACGCCATCTTCTTCCTCCCATTGCTTCTGGAGCGCGAGTGCGCGCGCATAGTCGTCGGGGGTCTTTCCTTCACAATCTGGCCCAGTTCTTTGCCTTTTCGATGGGGGAGGATCGATAATCTCGATATCGGAGTCCGGAGAACGAGACCGAGGGCGCGTTCTTGAGGGCCGCGGAATCGTGGAGCTGGGGACGGAGGGCGGCTGGCGGACCACAGACTCTCGACTGGGCTGTATACTCTCGACGATTTCAATGAAGTCTTCGTCTTCTCCTTCGCAGTCGACCCATATAATGGACTCCCTTGACGCCGCCATTTTTTTATCAAGGTGGACGCTTTTCGTCGCGAAATATAACCCAGTAAACAAATGTAGATGAAAAGAGTGTTTGAAGCCACTTGCTGTGGCTGCGTATCTGGATTGACTCGAAAGAGCGGAAGCGAGATGTCAGCTTGGATTGGATAGGAGTCACGGGACTATCGCACGCGATTGACAATTTTTTCTCCTTCTGCTATATATCGCAACAAGTAAACTAACTGCTAAAGAGGCGGTGCTACCGTCTCCGTGCGCGGGCGCTTGTGGCTGCGTTGGTGCGCGATGGGACGACTCTGGGTTTGGTTCGTTGTCGAAAGCGGGTAGTTCCATCAGGAAAAAATGAGTTTACTTTAGAGACCCGGATAGACCTAGATAGACGTCATAGACATTGGGCCCATAGAAAGGCACGAGGGGCGGGGGGGGGGGGGGGGGGGGGGGGGGAGGTCAAATCCATAGACATTCATAGACCACCATAGTACCAGTTCCCTCTGATCAAACCGAACAAAATTTAAAACCTGATTTACGTTGAGACGCTTGTTGTTTAAACAAACCTAATACGGTTACTGCACGGTATTCCCTGATGTGGGCAGCTACTCGGGGATCTCGGCCATGTTGAAATGCTACCGGCAATTGAACGGCAATTGAAACTTTGGTGATTTTGAATGTGATTCGACCAATTCGAGGCCCAAGACTCATGCCTAGATATTCAACTGCAGGGCATATGGTAATTATCCCACGGCTAAGGAACAAAATCCAGCAAACCCTGATTCGCGGGTCTTAGTTAGTATTCCTTGACAGGCATACATATACTCGTTGTGAGATTTCAGTGCGGCCGAGATCCCCCAGCAGCCATCAGTCGGCATGCGATGTGAGAAACTTGGTTTTCCGGTGTTCCATAAAAACCCTAAAACCACAGGACATGAGAAGGAAGACCCAAACGGGGCGACTGCGATCCAAAGAAGATGACCGAGATTGAACAGGCTTCGGACAGAGAGAAGCTTAAATTATGCGCCGGTTCAAGCGAGGGTACTGATCTAATTGCGTCTCCGTCGAGTGTGTCTTCTCACATCATCCAACATTTGAATTCCTCGCAATGTGACTCTCCAGCTGTTTGAGCCACAACAGACCCACTTGCACCCTCACCAGCCTACAATGCGTAAATTCCGGTCAAGATTCAAATTACATCCACGGACGAAGGAGAAACGTACCTCGATGTTCTGTGGTTTTTCATCATGGAATTTCGCCTCGGAATGGAGTTGAAATGGAGAGAGAATGTGATTTGTTGAGGTATAAAGATGCTGTTCTCCTTCGAAAGATATGATGACCACTTGCCGTTCATATGCCGAAGTATTATTTGTGTTTTGTGCATTGAGCTGAACTGTGCGAATCCGGCTGATGTCAGCTAATCGGCCACCCCACGACAAATCTCGGCTGACCACAGACCATGGACACGACAAACCACATCGGATGGCATGGTTTACAATTCACGAAACACACAATATTTGTAGGCCCGTTACCAGCCTGTTCACGATGAGCAACAGTTATGGCGATTACGTTGCCGTAAGCAGGCCGGTACAACTCGAGGATATACAAAATTCCCGAGTGTGTAATGTACGTGTGTGTCGAGTTTCGTTGATCCCGGTACAACTCGGACCAAACAAAAGGGCTGAGCCCGAATTTTTTTCCTTCTCTGTTGTTCTGACCTGGATTTTGGTCGGTTAAAAAATTTCGAAAAGAAAGTAGGATCCAATTTTACTTTCCTTGAATTCTGTTTTGTGCAGAACATTCTGTCAGTTGTGTAGAGAATTAATGGTATTGCACAGCCACAGTAATGCCGCTGATCGGCACCACTTCGAATTTTAAACTTCGTGCTCAGCCCGATTGCACAGTCCGAGTTGTACCAGTCTGCCTATGGCAAGTGCTTGCCACATTTCTTTGCCATTTGTAGGCAGACTGGTGACGAGTCTACAATATTTGGCAAAGAAAACTCCGCACCTCAGGGCCATCCTGGTGCTCGCGCACCGCGATAAGGTCAACAAGTGAGGCGAATCCGGTTCACCTTCCTGGAGTCATGATTCATCTCCGGTTTGCCTCCAGAAAAGCAACCATAACATGCAAGAAGGAACCAAGCAACACATTTGCAAATGAATGTCCTGTTTGCAAAGCTTTTACAGCTCTTTGCAGAACTTAGGGCACAGACAGATTTTTTTCCATTTTGAGCACTGTTTGATATGTGCCAGGTAGGAATCATTGCGGAGGCGAATTAGACCTTGCAAAAACTGTGAAGATTATGGGATATTTGTGCAGCGCCGAAATTTACATACCTCAACATTCTTTGTAGAAAGCTTTCTCTTCCTTCCTTTCAAACTACGTTGGGATCTCCAACGTGCGGCAGTACCATATTTCCGATAGTCTGACATGCGACGCTCAATTTTTCGCTTGCCGACACCTGTTAGTTTGTGAATGGTGGTGAATTCATGAGTTCTGGCCATCTTTAGGATGGCACATCGCAGGTCTTGTGATAGAGCTCGTCCACGGGTCATTTAGGATGGAATAGGGCAGTGGGTGCGACAAGGAAGCGAAGAAACTTCAAGAAATTGACCGAAACAAAGAAACGCCACGTGCTGGGTACTTTGTCTGGCCTATTTTTGGCCGGGGCACCTTCAAAACTACTGTACAAACATTTTTTGTCTTGGGACCTTCAGGAAATATGTCGCCGTTGTCGAGAAAAGCGCAAAATACGCGGAAACAGGCCCGCCAAATAAAAGTTCTCACAAGTGGCTCAGAACGCACAACTAACCCCGGGGGCATCTAGCCCTCGAAAAGGCGATCAATTTTGACTATATACACCTCCAATTTGGTCGAATGTCTTAAGACGTCGGATATCGGGGGAGAACCTGCCGAAACATCGACAGGACGTTTCGGGAATCACTCTGTGATCTTCCATGTGAGAGTATCCTAGATTCCAGGCTTTTCTCACATATCGCACATATTAAGCCATCGCCAACTCTTTCACGACCATACCTTGCCCATCCCATGCAATATTTTAAATGCTACCAGGACGAACTCACGCTTTTCGCGTCGGGATGGTGGGGTGGTCCGTGCGAGCGTGCGAGTTTTCTTGACCATCTCTCCACTTCGCTCAAGCCCTATCCACATCATTGGCTGTTGTTTCCTCTCAACTGGAGCAAGCTTTCCTCAGCCAAACCCACTTCAAGCGCGTATGGCTTTTCAAGCTCTAACAGCGTTGGCCTCAAGTATTCCCCCAACTTCAAATTGGTCCTTCAGCCTCAAGCTCTTATTCTTCGGTCCCTGAATCCCACTGGAATCCAGGACTTCTAGCACAACACGTCAACACTTCAAATCATCAACGCTTCTCAAAAATCTGCCTGTCAATGCTCAATTGGTCCAAAGCAAGCTCTAAGACTCGTAAAAATGCAAAGAATTGCGGTAAGGACAATAGAGTCACGCGTTTCAAAATGTATACCACTGATTGGCGGCTGGAGAGGTCAATAATCCCTCCGAGCACAATCTGAATGGCTCGACGGATAGCCTCGGCTGTCCCCACTCAACATTGAATGCATTTGGTGGTTTTCAATATTCATGTCATATTTTGGCAGTAGAGCCACTCGCTTGCGCACAGCAAAAATGCCATCAGGTGGCTCCAATGGCATCTGCGCACTCTCTATTATTATTTTCACGGTCAGCGGACAATTTCGTTATACATGTGGGTTGCCGTGCTGGCTCGAAGCAGAAATCTTTCTTCCAGATGTATTTTCCTCTTTCTTTATATTGCTACAACCCAGCAGTGGTACAGTTGGATGGCTCATAAGGCGTAGCGTCGATGGACACCCTAACCCCATGCATTATGAACAATATGCATTATGACCACGCCTCTAGACTGAGAGAAGGGTGTTCGGTGGATCCAAATACTCGAAAATGTTAGTTATGCATTATGAGCCATTATGCATTATGGTCTTATGCATTCTAAGCTATGCAACTGGGGTACCGCCGTACCACATGCCTCCTTGTCCGTTTTGAAAAAAAAAAAAAAAAAGGAAGAAGTCGAGTGCGAGGCCGAACAATGCGTCGAAATACATTTTTTGCCCTTTCTCGCGGGGCAGTCAAATCCGGAATGCAGGGCGTCTATGTTGAGCTGCTGAAATCAAAGGCCGCCATCCAACACGCGTTCTCGCCAGGTTTGAAAAAAAAAAATCACCCAGAAGAAGTCGAGCACGAGGCCGAACAATGTGCCGTTGACGCCAAGAAACGTAGCATACGCTATTCCAGCTGTAGGAGTGATTCCACAATTTTCTTGAGGTCCTAAAATCAAAGGCCGCTATCCAACATACCTTCTCGCCGGCTTTAAAAGAATTTAACCCAGAAGAAGTCGAGCATGAGACCAATGTGTCGTTGAGACCAAAATCGGTCGAAACGCCGCGACGCTATTCCAGGTCTAGGAGTGATTGCACAGTACTGGAACGACATACTGTACTTTTTCATTCAAATCGACAATATCTTTGACTGTGCTTCCAGGAGCCATATCTAGAAGAATGCATGAATATTCTGATTGCATGGATAATCTCATCTTACCAAGGGTAACAGGCCTCCTAAAGGGCCCAAGAATGGTGATCTTATATATTTTAGCCTCTGAACCTTGCAACTTGGTTATTACAGCTGGCAAAGATGATTTCTTCTGTAGATTACGTGCAGCTGCATGATTTATAGATTAGATTTGAAGACGCAAATATTTACAATCCCAAATACCGAGCAGCCCGATGAACAACAAAAAATCGAGTGGGAAAGAAATTGCCGCAATAATTGATACCGGAGACACCCCACAAACCACCATGATCTGAACCCACACACCCGACAGAAAGCACAAAGCAATAGCCAGACATGAGAGCCAAAGGTTATAGAGTAAAGAATTGTGCAGAAACGCGTATTTTTGCCCAAGGAATCTATGGTGCCTACGCTGATAAACGGTGCGTAGCTTGCGAACAACAACTTGTCGGATAATCGGGTTTTTGAGGTTGAGATTTCCCATAAATTTGGGGAGGCGGAGGCCCAGAGGTTTCTTGTCCAAACCCTTTGCGCGATGCGGGGGCATCGTAATGCTGTGACGGACGAGAGCAACGAGAAGTACACACAAGCCTCGGCTGATTAATGCCCCTTTCGGACATCGGTTACATCAATTGGCCGTCAAGATTGTGATGCGGACGCCGGTTACTCTCTGTTGCCGTACCGATGTCTTAAGAAAATGTTACTCATCGCAAATCTTAAGAATATCGTAAGACACTTCATCAGAAATGTCCTACGGAAAAAGTGTTAGGAATAAGTTACAGAAAAACTGCTGGAATGTTACATTTTGACTGTACGATAAATGCAAGTCCGGTCATGTTACATTTTCACAAAATTTCCGTTTGGCCGTGTAGCTTCACTTCTTTGCTGCCACCTAAGCAGAATGGATAAGAGATAAGTAGTCAGCACTCCTTCGCAAAATGTAAGCTTTGGACACGAGAGAAAAAAAGACAGAATGCGACGCACTTGTACGCATCCATGAAACGAAAACAGTGCCTGAAATACCGACGAACGCTCACCGCACTTACACGGTCCAAGGCCACCACCACCAGTGTTTTTGCTTTCAGAAATGTCCCGTCTGCGCGCTCGCGGAAGTCAGTGAAATTTGGTGAATGGTGAAGAAAGGAAATTGGGATCAAGACTTACAACACTTCGCCTAGTCCCACACCATCTCGATGGGGTTCAACTCCCAGTGAAATTTCGGGAGAAATAAACACTTGTGCCCGGCCTTCATGATTACCTGAAGCAACAGCTTTCCCTCCACGAAATCCGGTTTCAGGAGAAATATTCTTGGAGGTTCGCAGGGACCAGTCTTCGAATTTAGCCCAAGAAACCATGTGAATAATCGCCATGGAAGCTAATTTGTCCTTGGACACTCCGTTGTTGCCCAATCAAACGACCCCCTTGCCAGCGGATGCTCAAAATATCCATTTCCCGGACAACTGGCCTCCCATTGGTCTATCAGCGGTTCACACAAGGTTTGAGTCCTTTTGCACATGAAAAACAGTGTCCCATGATTCCTCGACTTTGCTAATACCCCTTCCATTTCATCATTTTGGCAGTGCACTCCACATGGACAATATAAATCTCCCTGTGCAATTTCATATGTCCCTGTCCGATAATTGGCACCTGTACATCTATTTAAGCCGTAGTTTAGTTCTTGTACGTGTGTGGCATATCCCCTCTACTTGAGAATATACTTCTTGTCACCCACTATAGCATTTGACTCAGTTCTCGAGAAATAAGCTCGAAGGAACTACACTTACCGCTTTATCGTCCTCCGGTCCTACCGAGACCATTTCTGCTTACCAAGTATTTTCTGTTGCCTTTGAACACTGACTTTCTCAGTTCTACAGGTTACAGTGCTCGCGAATATTTACTCCATTTGCATTGCGCGCCCGTGGTATTCTCCCGTTCCTATAGATCTGAAGTCAACCTTCTGATAGCCAGAAAGTTGTTCAGTACTTGCGGCATACGGAACTCATTTTGGTCTATACCCACTCACCCGAATATCGAGACCAACGACCCGTCCCATCGGTATTTCGGAGTATTTTATATACGTCGTCACATCTGGAGCCTACCGCGAGGGGGTTTTAGATTCAAATCATTAGCTCCGTACTGCTCAATTACGCTGAACAACGTACTCTGTTGCGGTCATTGAATGACAACAACTTCATCGTCTACACCATCTACGCCATCTAGCCTATCGACAACATCACTCTCGCAGTCCCCTTCACCTCCCCAGCCTTCTCTATCAAACACCAGTCAGCTACCACAACATATCATGTCTAACAACGCACCTCCTCAGCCGCGTGCCCGCAGTCAAATCGATATGCCCCCTCTCAAAACTCGAGGCGCTCCTAAGAAGTTCACTGGGAAACCTCAGGACGTTGCCCGCTTCCTATCTCACGTTGAAAAATTATTCGCGGAAAACAATGTCACCGATAACGTCGAGCGCGTCGAAAGCATGGCAGAATATTGTTCCCGAGATGTCGTTCACATCCTCGAAGGAATGAAAAATTATTCTACACCCAACTGGCCACTCCTCGTCACGGATATGCTGTCCATGTTTGACGCCAACAAGGATCAGCAGCGCCATCGATTCAGTGACTTGGTCAAACTCACCGAGAAATGGCGCAAATATCTCTGGATGGCTCGAAAATCAAGGGCTCATCACCGAGGCTGAAGCCGAACGTTACCTCTGGCAAGGAATGTGCTCATCACTCCACCACGTTGTGGAAGAACGATTATTAGCCAAAAATCCGACTCGCGACATGACCAAACCCTTCAAAAGGGACGATATAATCAAGGTCATCGAGGCAAAATTTCGACGCGGCCGATTCGACGCAGACGTTGATTCTGCAGAGTCCTCCGCGGAAGACAGTGATTCATCCTCGGATTCGGATTCTGACGATTCTTCGGACTCGGACTCCGATGATTTGTCCCCACCTAAAAAGAAGAAGAAATCCAAGGCTAAAGGCAAGAAGCGCACCAGAAAGCCCAAGGCA
Source organism: Mycena leptocephala (assembly GCA_029378395.1). NCBI lineage: Eukaryota > Fungi > Basidiomycota > Agaricomycetes > Agaricales > Mycenaceae > Mycena > Mycena leptocephala. Next base: position 20,070 of record JARJLF010001627.1, on the reverse strand, counting down.
ACCTCTGCCCCTGCACCAGCTCCCATCACAAAGACTGCCGCCAGAACCACAGCACCGACAGACGAAGTTGGTGATCTAATCAAGCGCATGAGTCGAATGAACATTGAGGACCCGGATTACAATTACCTGTATTATCAGGCCACTACATTGGATCCACACGTAGCAAAATGCCTTCGCATGCCTATTCTATCTGTTAAAGCGCCGCCTCTTCCTCCCAATAATTTCAGGAATAACCAATACGTACCTCCCGCTGAACAGTTTGGTGGAAATCCAAACCCAAATGCAAATCGTCCTCCTGTTCGTCCCGAGGATCGTAAGTGTTTTGGATGCGGAATACGAGGCCACGGTGTTTGGGACTGCCCCAAAATTGCTGAAGTAGTTGCGAGGGGGAGAGCTTCAACGTGGTGAAAGAGGTGGTTTGGAATGGCCCGATGGCCGATTATTGCGCCGTTTTGCCCAGCAGAATGAAACCCTCTACGATGCGTATATTCGACAGCGTCAACCACCAGTTGCTGCGGCGGCTGCCGTTCAATCCAATTTCGCTTCTACCACCGGGATCCCGATTAAATTTTGCAATACCCTCGAAACGGTTGAAGAAGAAACCATCATGCCAGTATTTGTCCAAGCCGATACGACAAACTCCGAATTGGCAAAGATTTTTGCGGTTACAATGTCATCTGATAAGGCTCTCCGCGAGAGGCCCGCTCCGTACCCAAAGCAACGTCCCAATACCCGTGCTCATGTCAAGGAAACCGGTGCCCCACTTCAACTTCCTCTGACCCACAATTCCGGGGTGAAACAAGAAGTCGAGGAAACAATTCCAATCCAACACATTGTCGATGTCATTGACCATCGCGTGGATTTCTCCAAGGAAAATGCAATAATGGAAGATACAGTTCCAGTTCTGAAAGCAGAAACACATCAGCCACAGCACCCAAAAGTTGCTAAGCGTGCGGGCCCAAGACAGTCAGCAGTATCAGCCTTTGTGGACCCGAATACTGTTTTAAACGCCATTCTCAATACACCCGTCACTCTTGCTGCAGGCCAAATTTTAGGCGTTTCAACCCCGGTTTCAAACGCTTTGGCGGACGCCTTACGCCTAAAGAATCAGCCGCGCAACGCCAATCTCGTGGATATTGTCAATACTTTATCCGAGAAGCCCGAGCAAAGCTCGAACATTGTACCTATCATGTCTGCAGCAACGTTTATCACCCGCGATAGTCAAAAGCTCATTCGAATCGAAATTAACATCAATGGAAAGACCATGGTTGCCATTGTCGACACCGGTTCCATGCTAAATGTTGCCTCTCGTGCTGCCTGGCGTAAATACATGCCGCATATTTCCATGGACATCACACGGCACGTTGACATGGGCGATGCCAACGGCGGAGTCAAAGAACTCCGTGTTTATTTGCAAGATGTTCAAATTGCGACTGGCGGTGCCATCACGACAGCCAATTTCTGAATTGGAGACTCAGTACCATTCGATATTCTTCTCGGCCGCCCGTGGCAGAAAGGAAATTATGTTTCCATCGAAGAACGCCACGATGGTACCTACCTTATCTTCCGGGACCCCAATACCGGAGAAAATCGATACCAATTGCACGTACACGACAATGAAGACGACATTAACGCTCAAAACAATATTATGCAATTTCCGATGCCCGGATCATTTATGATGGAAGTCGTTGATTCATCCCGGTCCGTTTCTACCACCCAGCTCGAAATGGTCAAGGCTCGAGAAGCTCATCAATCCCTTCACGACGATATCTTTGGAAGCAGTGATGAACAGATAGAGCCCAGACTTGATTCCTCTCAACTTCCACGCGGGGAAATCTGTGCCACGTGCCATATTCTAATGCACGCAGGTTTATTCCAGCGTGTAGTGAATTGGGACACAGACATGGAACAGTTCAGTCAGGATGCAAATCTGGTTCTGTCAGCCAACCGCATACCAAATGTTCTCATGAACCCGGAGCGAAACAGAGTGTCTGTTCACGCGTTCTACACGTCATTCGCCAACCTTAAACCTTGTGAATACTACGAGCCCGGAACAAGTGAGCTGGCTTGGGCTTCTGGCTTCAGATTTTCCAAACCTAACCAAGCCAGGCAAGCCAGAGCTTCAATTTTTCGTTGCGAAAGTTTGTTTGGAGCCAGAAAGTGATCTGGGAATGCCATCCAACGAAAGTAATAACGTTCGCTGGTTCGAAACCCATCAGAAATTATTTCAATAGAGATATTTTGAATCAGGATGACCGCTTTTGGAATATGGAGTTGAAAGTGTGCCATTATAGCCCATGAAAGCCGGAGCATAGCTTGTTTCAACATCCTAGTCATGAAGAATCGCTGATATATTATGTAGAAGTGTTATGAAGCTGGGAAAATGAACCTTCGGCTTGGGCTCTGGCTTGAGATTTGTGAAGCCCAAGCCAGACGAAGCCAAACCTAAGCCATGATTTCTGGGCCAAGCCAAGACAGCACATCACTAGCGCGGAATGAGCCACAGGCAGCGGATTGCAACACAGCGCAGGAGGGTGCAAGACAAGAGATCAGCAGAGAGTAAGTAGGCAGCAAGACAAGGAAACCAAGAGGAGATCTGAAGACGGTAAACCTGTACCCAAAGAGCGCTGGGCCAGGACTTGAGGTCTTGAAGGGAAAGAGAGGAAAGGCTTGAAAGGGGTATCACTCGAGAGCCAGCTCGCCAAAGGTCTTCCGAAGATGCGGGGCTCAAGAAGGGTTCAAAAACTTATAGCAATTTTCGGTCCGCTCCGTCACTCGTGAGGCGGCTTAGCCAATCGTCCAAGACGTCCAAAATGTCCACTTGATACAGAGGCGACGAAAGTCAGAGCAGGAGCCATTTTTGAAAAAAAAAAAGCCGTCGGCACCTCTCGTTTGAGGGGATTATACTTAGTCTTCACTTTTGTGGAAGAAATACAATTTTCTCCCCTCACGTCTGGAGCGATCTCGTTTCCGGTGGATCTGGTCTTCCGACTCGTTTCTCTGTGAATTTAGCGCAGGAAGATTTTTGAGAGCTCGAGGCGTTACCAAGGCGTTGCTTGGAAGGAACACTAGTTTGTTTTCGGGGCTTTTTTGTCTACTTTAGAATAGCTCAAAAATCAGTTTTACGCTCTTTGCAAAGTTCAAAAAATAAGGTGTTCATTCCCCGGTCGTCACCGTCACAGGTACCAAAATTGTTCAGTTTACGAGGCGATGTCACCCGTCACCTGAACCTTTGGTCGTAATAGTACAGTATAACAAACCGAGGTACGAGGTCTGTTATGGCGTCTGTTTATAAGAGACTACCAACCTCGGTCTCGGGCTCATCTCCTACTCCGCAGCCGCGCCGATAGCAAGGCAGATCTAAAGTTCTTGACCCTGACATCCTCCCTCTTCGACCCTCCGCCTCCGCCTCGTCGGAACGGTGCTGTCGTGGGTCTCAGTCAGTCAATCACATCCAACCAATAGTATACAGAGATAGAGTGTAACTTTACAAATTGGATTGATATGTGCTTTGAATTAATTCTAAGTAGCCTTATTTATCGTAATTTACCGTAAAACGTAAATCACCGGGTCCCGTGCAGCATCCGAATGGGGCCCATCACGGCCTTTGATCGTCGGTTTCCACGTCGGCTAAGGCTCGCTTAGTTCTCAAGCGGCGGCAAGCAAGCGGCAAGCCTTCACGAGTGACTGCACATGGTAACACGTCGCGTCCATGGCGCGTGCCCGGCGCGCCGTCGTCGTTCGCGGCAGGCTCCGCGCAGCAAGCCCCCGCAACTCGCCTGTGTAACCAAATCGATGTGGCATCAAACGCTAGGGCCGTGCGCGACACTTCAACGCGACTCCCTTGCCTTCACCCATGCCGTGCCCCCTCGTCTTTGGGGCTCCCAACCGCCCGTCCCGTTCGACGGGACGGGCAGCTGACGGCCGTTTTTGTCCGTGCGACGGGTGACGGCCGTTTCGAACGGGTGATTTCTGGTCAATTTCTGATGGTGGCAGATATACACGAAATAATTTGCAGCAAGTCAGAAATAGTAGTGGGATACATATGTAACAGATCAAAGTACAACAGACGCCTCCGATTCAGTTGCTCTAAAGTGTTAACTACCACATTTACTAGTAAGCTTTCCTTGACAAACCTGAGAGCTTTTCTCGTCTCAGCCTTCAAACTTTAACTGGCCCGGAACCATTACCTGAGATCTTATTTGCAGCATGGTGGGAAGATGCTGGAGGTTTAAGATACATTTTTAGAGACCATTTCTGAGCAATAGAACAAGATAGCGAGTTACCGGAAGTGCCTTGGGCATCCCCATATGTTGTGTTCGTCTGCTGAGGACTTATGCCTCCTTAGTGGTCTGTTCCGAGTGAAATAAAAATATTTCTTGACGGTAGAAAGCACTGGGGTATGCCATAGAGTACCTGGGACCACACAAAATGCAACCCAACTCAATACAACACGCGATTTCGACGCATTTGTCTTGGCGGGTGTAGATCACGTGAGATCAATTTACTGTAAATCAAGATCAATTTACAGTAAAATGATCGGAAATAAGTACTTAGTTCACTTAGTCGCACTTAGTTACCACTTGAGGGCCCCAGGAAGTACTATTTCGCGTGTTTGTGGGCCAGGTCTTACGGCTGACAGCATAAACTAACATGGTGATAGATGTCATACAGTTCTAGACACCAATGACTTGTAATAGATTGTTTTTTCTACGTGTTTTCGTCGTTCAAAGCTAACCATATGTTGAATGCAGTGTTCTGGTTGCTGGAGAGGATCGAATTTCAGTACTGGTTGGCCTTAAGCATTGATATACTGTTTCCTGCTAACAATTATATGAGTAGGAAATAATCTCGACAGTCGTGTCGCGTAGCGTCGCGACACGGTGAAACGACCACGTGATCAATCGGCAATATGCAAGATATGATCGGTATGCGGCGCTGGCTACAAATTGAAAGTGAACAGAAAAAGTATGCGGACTGAATCATGGAATTGAAGGAAAAAGTATAGTACACAGGGTTTTCTTTTTTTCGTTTTTGTTCGTGATGCCACGTCACTCGTCCAAATCAGGAAATATTACCATAAAAGGTGACGGCAAGGCGACGGTCTAGAAGAACCGGGATATTATATATCCAGGCATTTCTCGTTGCCCCACCACCCCGATCCTATTCACTACAATGGGACGCACCGTGACCCCAAAAGCCACTAAACCAAAAGAGACGAAGCCAGGCAGAAAAAGACCACCCACAGCCCAGCTCGATGTCTTGGACAAGAAGAAGCAGAATGCACGCTCTAGCTTCAGTCAGGCTCCGAGGACTGCGAAACAATATGCGAGATATGTGGAGATGGGCAAGGAATTCTTAGCCAACGTTGTGGCCCAGCGAAGAGAGAGGGTGGAGAAGGAGCCAAGCTGGATTTGCCCTCAAGAGATCGATACCGATGTTCTGGCGAAGGCCTTCGAAAAACCGCCAAATAAGCACTCTGTGTTTGCACTGGAGCTTTTTTTGACGCAGAAATGTATAGTGGAGGACAACGGCAAGAGCACAGCGGAAGGAGTGCATGGGGCATTTGCGAAGCATTGGGACACTATGTGCGTTGCGTGTCAGCCTTTTTTTCTGTATCGGCTGATTTGTTCTGCTTGTTTTGATATCCAGGGACGGAGACAGGTACGCAGGGGCGTATCGCTTTGATGAGGCAACAGAAAAAGTTGCCGGATGTCCTGCGCGAGCGCAAGTCATCCAAACCTTCGTAAAGGTGATTAAAAACAAGAGCGGGGTCAAGGGCGCTGCTGCCACGCGTAATCACGCAGAGGCAATGTCGATAGAGGATATGGGGAAATGGGGGGAGTGGTCGGAGTCGAAATGGCCACGTGCGAAGGTTGACGAGAAGCCTGGGATCGTTAGCGAGCTTCAAGACAAGATGAAGCACTTCATGATGCGTGCATTTGGGTCCAGTGGATTTACTCTGTGGACCAGGTGAGGTCAGGCGGATTTATTACGGGTCAGATACTGATTATTCCCCATAGGAACTTTGAGCTGTGCGCCTTGCAAGTTGGTGATTTGACCATGGATTTGGTTGGGCCGGCACCTCACAACTTGCCTCACTTCGAGGTTTTCTTGGATAACCGCAAGGGATGGCAAAATAAACAAGGGTTCGACAATGATTCGCGTGAGAGTAAGTGCCTGTCGAGGATCACGGGTTCGTGTTCTGATTCAAACACTTCCAGGCAATCGCTACAACATCTATGAGCAATCTGACACGCCTGAGATCGACATGTATACACACCTTCGTCTCTGGCTACAGCTTTATGAAGCATGCCTCGGCCGGAAACTCGAGGCCGACGATTATGTCTTCCCCTATATTTCCGCAAATGGAGTGATTCATCCTTCGCGGGAAATGACAACAAATGGAATCCAGGACCTCATCAACGAATTCTGCGACGGCGCTGGCCTTGTTAAATCATATACAACACACTCCTTCCGCCGCGGTGGCGCACAATACCGGTTTATGTTTGCTCCCTTTGGAAAACGTTGGTCATTATCTATTGTTCGCTGGTGGGGAGGCTGGGCCAGTGGGGAACAGGTAAGTGTGATTCAGAATGGCGTCACATCATACATATTAATCCCCATGTACCCAAGGTTGATACATTGATGCGATACTTAATGGACTCGCTTCAGACCTATGAGACTAGGCACAGTAATGCACTCTGTCCAATCCCTAGGGAAGCCGACAAAAGTTTCATGGGCGACCACCTTCTTCTCAAGCCTGTCGATACAGGGGAGTTCCGCTTATTTACATCTCAAATCCTCAAGTCACTTGGGGATATTACTTCCAGTGCTCAGTCTGGGTTTCGCATGGCCACGGGTACAATGGCCGACATTGGAGGCGCGTCGGCTCAGTTCCCTTCCAGCTCCCAACGTCGACCCGCTTCTCCCTCGTACGTTGTCAGTTTATTTCATCACGGAACTTGACCAATGGATGACCAGTGGCGTTAATCCGAACATCGCTATTCCCCACATCGAGACCGCTGTCCCGCCTGCTAAAAAAGTCAAGATTATTCCTGGGGTATACATTCCGGACTTGACAAAAAATGACTTCGCATGGAAAGAAGCAGTGCGCCAGTGGGAGGAGCCAAATGGAAGATTACCGCCACTTCGGGACTGGCCGAAGAAGTGGTACACTGGTAGAATGCGAACTATCACTGGCTCAAAACGAAATCAACGGAAGCTCATTGCAGAGGAGTACTACCGGTATGTGTTGAGACAGTATTGATCATGACATGTGAACTGAACTCTTGATAGGTTGGGTAGTAATGATCAAACGTTCGTTGGCACTTATCAAGAGGCCTCGAAACGAATTGGGTCTCTGGTAAAGGCAATTCAGGATACTAACCGCGATCTTGGGATCGGACAAACAAGGCGGAGCAAACGAGGAGCAGGGTCAGACTCAGATTCATAGCATTTACTGTACTATTTCGACCAAATGTTCACGGGGTGTCACCTGTCACCTAATGTGTTCATTTTCTTGGGTGTTCATTCCTCGGCTATCATGGGAAAGTTACCATATATGGTAGTCCGGCGAATGCCGGATCGGAAATTTTGACGTTTTTCAGCCTGTTTGGGCCTCAAAATTGGAATGTCACTGTCACCTAGGCCAAAAATGTTCAGTTCACGACCCTCTGTCACCCGTCACCTGAACATTTGGTCGAAATAGTACAGTAACCTGACAGAAATTTGAAGGTTGTTAGGGCAGACTCATTATATTGTTACTAGTATAACATGTAGGTAGGATTGCTTTCCAAAAACCATTCAGGTGTTGAAGGATAGGAAGTGATGCGGTCGATCTGCGACGCCTCTCTTCTCTTCTCTCACGTGATGACGTGATGGTAACCAGCCGCGATGGCAACAGGACGGTGATCAAAATACAATGATCCGCGTCCCAGAAGGGGAACCGCGGCGGATCAATGACGGGGACCGTTGTAAATTGAAAAATCTAAGTGCGTGTCTTTTCCTTGTTCAACCAGCTATAGTACAAAAAAAAAACTTAATGATGCTATCATACCACTTTGAATGCAGCAGATTGATTGGAAGAAACTCAGAATCCCTGAAAATCCAACTGATCCAGTACCGATATACAGGGTAAGGAACGATGTTCGCTCAATTACCGTTCCTGTTTGCCTCCCGTTTTATCTGGGTTTTCGCAACCCTCCTTCGCTTGTCCTGCTCTCTTTCACGCACACGCTTCTCGGCCTTCTTCCGTTGCAGCTCCAATTGTTCTTCTTCTGTGGCTGGAACAATGGGAACACCCGGGATGGAAGTCTGCTGAGCTGGAAGAGGCGTCGAACCATTGGGCATCTGGCACGTCTTGCAGGGACAGACGCCTCCCCAAAAATCTTTGCCATAGTCACAAACGAGCTCATCGCCGATCTGGATGTCACGCGAGGCGTTTGCAACCATGGCTCGCCGGCCTGTGACCTCGACGTACTACGCAGTGCCAAATATTTAGTTTCCAGCCACTGTTGGTTGACTTCGACATACCTGGATATTCGGAGAGCAGTCATATCCGAGCTCGGCTGTGATGCCAAGTGGAAGCACCTTCAGCCTTACAGCTGACCAGGGTGCAATAAGACCGATATACGCTTGTAGTGCCCTGGGAAATAGAGGCGGAGTCAGTGTTCAAGATAAGTGCCGAAAAAAATGAAAAGCCTACCACAATAAAGCCTCATGGCCATCGTCATCCTCAGAGAGGTGCATGGTGTCTGACCCCCAATTCAACAGCTCGGTAGTCAGTACATCAGTTTCATTGCGCAACCCAGCTACGCTGGGGTCAGCATTGAAGAGTATAGCCTGGTGCTTGTCAGTTATCTCGCGAAACTTCTTGATTTCTTCCAAGTTAATGGGGGCTTGTTCTGGGAGAATAGGGCAGGAAAAAATTGCCGTTTCAGAGGCTTTGGGGTTATGCAACTGAATAGCCCCAGTACGACGACGTCATCGACCTGGATGGCTGTTGAAGCTTTGAATGATCCACGATCGAGATGGCGAGCCCAGCGCGATCGAAAAGAGGCTTCGCGATATTCAAGACATGGGGTCCATGCTTTGAGCGGCTGGAGTGGCATGGCGGTGCGTGTGGAAGGAGCGCGGCGTGACAGGTGGTGACGGGTTTAACGCGGACACTTTCCCAATATGGCACATCACTGCTTTGCCGGGAAGTGCCGAGACATCTTGCTTCCCACCACGACATCGCCTTCTGTGACCAGGCCTCGGTTGTGGCGACCGGGAGTCTGCTGTCTGTCGGCATGTCTGCGTACCTGGGAAAAAAGGAAAAAGGACAAGCAGCTGGCCATCCCAGGATCAGGAGAGGGAAGCTCCGGCGGGTCTCGGTCCTGCCGGTACGTCCCCTCCAGAAGACGATTGCCCTGCAGGTCCAAAAGAACCATTGCGTGTAATCGACGCCTTCTCCAAATACGACAACCTCCTCGCATTCAACGTCGGCAACGAGGTCCTCACCGCCGACGCCACCAACGCCGCCCCCTTCATCAAAGCCGTCGCGCGCGATATCAAGGCGTATTTGTGCGTTTCTTCCCTCCTTTCTTCCAATTATTCGATTCGTACTCGATCCCATGCTAATACACGCGTCCACAGAACATCAATCGGCTCCTCCGCCCTCGTCGGGTACGCCGACATCGACGGCACCACAATAGTGCGCCGACGACTATTGATTGGTTTGGGCTGAATAAGTAGTGAGTCGCGTTTTGCTTCTTTGTTTTGTTTTGGGGCGTTAGATTTCCCCTCTTCGTTTCACGGCTTGGAGTGGATGGATGCGTTACTGGGCGTCACCACGTCATCGAGGCATTTCCCCGCAATGTCTGCATTTCTCCTTTGTCGCATCCTTCCCTCCCCACTCTCTGAGTCCCCCTCTCCTTCTCCTTTTACCTCTCCTCTCCTCCCTCCCCTCCTTTCTTTTCTCCCTGTCCTCTCTTTTCTTCCCGCCCTCTCTTTTCTCCCCGTCCTCCCTCCCTCCCCCTTCTTCCTCACTTGATACAATACTAACCCCCCGCCTCCAGCGAATGGTGCGGTGCCGCATCCCCGACACGTACGACGGCATCAACACCGAGTCTGCGGAGTATAATGTCGTGGCGTATTTGTGAGTCAGTCTCGTCCAGACTCTTTCTGTTGTTTGAGAGAGGCGGGGAGCTTAAGGGAGGGAGTGGCCCTTTGGTCGAGTCTTTCTTGGGGGTTTCCGGAGGGCCGGACCCCACGCTGTGGCGGAAGGGCAGCATCAGCGAAGCACCTCTACGAATGAGATGCGGCAGTATCCTGCTCCCATTCCCGTCTAATCGCCCTTCCTCATGCTCGCGAGAAGGGGTGGATATGCGCCGGCGCAGGCGCTGCTCGTGCCATTGTATGGGGGTGCGTGTGTGGGTCTGCGCCGGGAATAATAATTGCCTGCTGGCCATGAATATTAATCCCCGCTGGGGTAGCGGAGAGTACGCCGATGTCGTAGGGTGGAGCCCGACGCGCGCGTCGCTTGCCCTTGGCCCTTCCATGTTCTTTCTGCTTTCTTTTCTATTTTGCTTTCCGCAGGGGAGCAGCAGGGCCGCGTCGTGTAGAGAAGCAGGTGCATGAGCTGAAGAGGAGCCCTACTGCTATCTGCGTCACGGCGTCGAGGACGCCAGGCGCGGGGCGGAGTACATGCGTCGTGTGATATCGAATATCGCGCGTTCCCTCGTTTTCCCCCTCCTTCGTGGCGCCAAGCAGCGGCCCGACGTCCTTGCACGGTGTGGATGTAGGTTCCTTTTCGGAGCAGAGCAGCGGCGCGCACACACTCTACGCGGAATGGGCACGGTGCAGCGCTGCGGATGCCGCTCTCCTTTCCGTTTCGCGGCGGGACAGTGGGATCCTACAAGTCATGCTGCACGAGGGGGCGATCATGAATCCGTGGGTTCTGGCTCAGAGAAGACCCTTGGATGTGCTGTCGAGGATCGAATGCACTGGTCGGTGCTAAGCCCCTCGGGATCGTCGGCGCGTGCTGGAGCGTCTTCCACTCCCATTCCCGGTTGCGAGCGGATATGCGTAAGCGTAGGCGCGGACCTTTGCCGTTGTCAAGGACGAGCAACAGCGGAGAGGAGGCGCTTGCGATTCATGTGGGCAGCGACCACACGTCTTGGGCTTCCTTTCCCTCTTCGCCTTCCTCTGCGGCCCAACCTACTCTGCTCGCGCGCTTCGTGCTGTGCGGGATGCATCGAGACTTTCATGGAGGATGTGGCGCCGCTACCCGAGTCGGAGTACGTTGACGAATGATGTATATCCCGAGGGTGTGCGGGCCCAAGTACATGCACGGCTACATCACGGCCTCGATGCGCGAGTGTGGTCGACGTTGATTAGCACGGGGGCTGGAGAAGGACGTGTACTATTATATACTATGATATCGCGGACTCCCCATGCAGCGGGCGTGCTTTCCGTCGCCTTTTTGTTTCGCTGTCCCCTTCCCCGCTCCTTCTCCTCCTCCCCACACGGCCCGCTAACATGTTCCTCCAGCTCCGAATTCGGTTCCGAGAACTGCGACCTCGGCGAGCGCCCCTGTGTGGTGCAGGGATCTCCCCGAGATTGCCTGCGGAATCCTACCATCGATCTGGCTGCCGCGACGACTTGTCGAAAAAGTGTATGTATTTTCGCTCTCTTGCCTGTCGTTTACAGCCCATCCCCGCCATCGACCTTACGATGTTTCCTGAACGTCCGTTCTTTGACCCAGCGGGCTAGTCTCTCGTTCTACTCACGTATTCGTTCCTCAGATTTTCTATCAGACTACGAAGTCGAATAGATTAATCCGTAGTGCTTATCATGGCGGAGTCACCCGTCACGTTGGATTATTCTCGCTGGTCATAATTGCCACGATGCCTCTGGGAAGTAGTCAATTCCCTGTGTCCCAGAATAATTTAAGCGGCGAGCCTCGGGTGCGTGGTTCACGGATTCCGCTATTCTCCCAACTCTCTGTTTGTAGAACGGACGAACCCCAGCGCTTTCATTCAAGTCTGACCACCGTTTGACGGATGTAGTTTACTGACTGTTGGAAACGGAGTGAATTTCGTTCAATTGAACTCAGTACCCTGGAACCGGACACTCCGATTCGACCAGGTCCGGGTTTTCCATGTATTCCTCATTCCGTAGTCTTCCACTCACACTTCTGTCAGTGCTGTATTTCTGAAAGAGAATAGTATTATGATTTCGGCGTGTCGACCGGTCTGTTTCACATTGTACTGTATGATCGTCGCACTCCAAGTGTCAGTTGAACAGCTTGTTCCACTTCGCCATAGCTGACTTAAATTAATCCCTTTCGCGCGGTGAAACTGATGGATTCCGCTGTATACACTAGCGTCCAAGAAATATCCGAAGACCCTATTGGAGTCCTCTGTGGTACGGTTCGAGAGCGTACCAGTGGTATGGCTTTCGTTTTCCTGTGCAATGGAGAAGCTGCTCTAACTATTCACCAATTATTAAAGGTGAGGCGTCGCAGACAATGTATCATTCCCACCGTACTATTCTCACCTTCTCCACGACAACGAACGCGCGATCCTTTAGTTTCCCAATCAGATGCAAGAGGAGGTTGAGAATGTTCCTTCTCAGGCCATCTTACTGGCCGAGATAAACCGGCAAGATGTGGGTTGTTCAAAATTAACCTGGCTCTTTGATTCTAATTGGTTATTTCAGCCCATCGCATTGTCAACGCAGCTGTAGCCGCAGCGCAAACACACGTATTCTCCACCCATCGTTTGCGTCGAAAAGCTACACCCGTCGGGGAGATTTGTAATGTACCTCAAGTGAAAGTCGCCAGAAGTATCCTTGGCCTGAGAATGCGCCAAAGTCATGCGTTGACTCAACACCATCAGCAAGGTGGTTTCAGACTACCAGATCACTCCAATTCTATTGCTGTCCGGACTTGACCCGCTCCCGCGCCATCTGTTTCCAAGCGGAGCGCCAACACTACGTCATCTATCTACACCATGCCCATTGCACTCACATTCGTCGACGAGAACCTATTGGAATCTGTTCTGGTTGGGCCCGAGGGGACGGCGCATTATACCACCACCACCACAAGCGGCCTCCGGGGTCGCAAAATCACAACCATCACTGCCGCCAGTGGGCTCGTTGGATCCATTAATTGGCGCGAGAAGGTCTTCATAGTCGACGGCGTCGAGAGGAAATGGGACGATCTGCATTCGCGAAAGAGTGGATTATTAAACCCGTGAGTCCTTCTGAATCCTACTCACCTCTCTTGTCCGGAGAAGCAAACTGATAACCCGGCATTAGAACATAAATCTCTATTAGCTTTGCTCAAACAGTCGGCGTTGTATTGGTAAACTGATTTTAAACTCTGTTCAGATGAACTAGGCACCTGATCAGGAGATTAAACACTGTTTTTTTTAAACGCTGTTCAAACCATGTTCAAGCAGTGTTCAAACAGCCACTTTTGGGGGATCATGCAAAAAAATGCCCACCAGAAGACTCGAACCAGCAGCAGACTGAGTCAAGTTAGCTAAGCACACAGATTTGTAATGACACTACCATTCAGCCAAACAGGAGATATAAGGTACTGTAATTTGAGCTCCTACATGGGCATTCGGGCCTTGGCAATCTGGTGACACTCGACTTCGAGGCTCAAGTGGTGACCTCTAAACTGGGGTGAATATCATCATCCTATTTCCCTCAAACAACGAGTGACAGCCAAACCTGACCTATGTGAGTCCAATTGCATTGAAGACCTGATGCATTGTGTGCACGGGACAAAATGACGAAATGTTTGGCATTGCTTGGTTTCCCCGCGGTCACGGGACGTTGGTTCGTTGATCTTCGCTTCTTTGTGCTCATCACACACACTTCTTGCTACCTTTCAGCCATGCCCGAGTGTAGAGAGTGTACTGCCTCTGGGAAGCATGCCCAACATACTCACGAGACTGAGAAGGCTGCTGGCAACAAATTTATTCTGGAATCCATCGCGATTGACGCCACTGAGGCTGAGGCAGCAGGTCCTGGGGCCTCCAAGGAGGCCAAGGAAGTAGGGTGGCGTGAAATGGGCCAGAGGCCTATTTGACGGAGGTAAATTACAGCTGGATCCGGAGGGGTCCTATTTGACCTAATTTACCCGTGTAAATTACGGTTAATCAGACGGGGACCGGGCGGAGCCCCGGAGGAATTTTTGCTATTTTACCCGGTTAAATAGCTATTTTACCGTGCTAATTTACCCTATTTTACCCGGTCAATTTCCCCAGCTGCTCCACTCGTCTTCCTTGGGTGCGAAACTGTCTGCTGCAGCTTTCAAGCTAAGGCGACTGCCTTCTATACTGGGTTCCCTGTCCGATGTGCTGACGTCCGACACCTCGCTCGCACCTTCGACGCTGTCGGCCAGAATGTCTAAGTACTGTCTGATGTCGAACTCGGCTGCAAGGTCAAATTGTCGGTTTGAAGTGCTTCGGAGGTCAGGAAGGCCGCCATCGAGCCAGCTCAGGCCATCACGCCCCTGGTCAACCGGCTGGAGCGTTCCTGTTCCCGGAAGCTCAGAATCAACCACAGGCGTGTCATGGCGAAGATGGAAAATTCCGTGTCACGCAGCACCTGACTGTGACTTGAGGCGAGTTGCCCAATTTGTGCAGAAATTCTCAACTGTTCAACTGGTGTTCACCAAGTGTTCCCTCGTCGGAACTGTGGATGATATTGGTCTAAATATCGCTAACCTGCTTAGCTTGGTCTATTTTACCCTATTTTACCCTAATTTACTGCCTCTTTTCGACCTCTCCCAACACGGTAAATTAGCCGCTAATTAACCGGGTAAATTTGCACATGTAAATTTCAGAAGCCTATTTCACGCCACCCTACAAGGAAGGCCTTGTTTATGACCTTGATGCACACTGTACTGTAAAGCGAGGTCAAAACCACCACCAAACTGCTGTCTATCCACCCACACTTTGTGTCACTCCTGAAAACCCTGACCCGCCTTCGCTCTCCACTCTGGCCTTGGAAAGAATCACCTACACACATCGTGCAATTATACTCCATTTTGGGACATTGTTCTTTATGGTATGTTTATTGCATTATGTTCTTGATACTCACCCTAAGTCTTTACTAAAGTTTCAATATCTCACTCATACTTCTGTTCAATTCTACCCACGTGAGATTTGGGAGAGATCAATCCGGAATGTCAGCAAGAATGTCTGTTTCCTTCTCTCTTTCCCCGAAATCACAGCTGACAAGATATTTAGGTTCGTACATTCAAGATCGCAATCGCATTTATATTCTCTACCCATGTTCTCGCATTTCCGACCCTTGACATGGTCTTTCAAGTGCGTAATTTGCAATTCTTGGTTCAAATACTCAAAGTCTTGAAGCCCACCTGGGCTACTTCCCTCACTGACTTTGTCTTTCCTCCGAATATATACACGTCCACCCATGACTATCTGGTTCTCGTTTCAAAACGGATTGAACAAATTCTTCTCAAGCCTCGACACACCCGTGCCTGTGATGCTATTCGTGGCTGCAATGATCTTTTCTACGGCATTGGGGTGTACACAGTAATGGAACTGTTTTTCATGGCTGGTAAGTCCATGTTTCACTCTCATTGACAAAGTAGACATTCATACTCGAAGGTCTTTCGCCCTTCCTAACATTATACGAAGTATTTAGCAATCCATCACGCACTGCTCGATTCCTCTTGGCTTTCTATTCATATGTTGAACGCAGTGAGCGAGACTTGTGGTGAGTACGAGTCGAATGAATCTCCATTACCCGGATTGACCCTGTCTTTCGTGAGGTCACTCCTTAAACCATGCATCCATGATGGCATCCTTGCGCCAACAACTGAACAGCGCCTTCGTTATGCAGATTGGCTATATGTCTGGGCAAAAGACCGGACATCTTTGCCTGTAAGGATGGCTGGATTAGCTGATGCGTTCCAGGTATGCAAATCATTCTCTGGACTTGATTCCATCTTGCTGACTATCGCTAGTTCAAGCTCGAAGAGCTCAGTAATTTGGACGAGTTTGGGGTCGTGATACCGAGTGCGAGCTCTTCGATGTTTTTGAGCCCACATTTGTAGCGGCCGGTCTGAAATCCGAGGTCAATCTCGGCCACCTTGTGTTCGGTGAAGATACCTGGGTTGCAGTTGGTGGCAAGCGCGCTTCATGTGATGATCCTATCACTGCCCTGTACCGCAAATATGGTAAGTTGCTCTCAATATTCACTGCTTTCTCCGGAGTTGACACATCGCTCATTTGGCAGGGCTCTTATCTGCCCCTCCCAAGCTCAAATCCGGTATCTATGAACCACTGTTCCTCCCCTTCGACGAATTTCGCGGTAAAAAATCCTCCCATCGCCCAACTCTTACATTCCATGGCCCTAAAGAGATGTGGTCAATTACCTCGAACTTCCCCCGCAATAGCCATTGGAGCAGTGACACCACGTATGTTTCTGTCGGCCCAGTCAACTAAAATTTTAATTGCCTCTGTCGCAGTATCCAAAAGAAAAAGAATATGCAACCTAGAGCAGCCCGAGAGATCACTGGTAACGAACGTCAAACACTCCTGCTCAAGAGCATAGTCACTACTTCCCTTGGTGTCTCCATTGGCCCTTTGGAGTATTGCGGAGTCGGTCACATTGTACATATTGGGACAGCTGCTTAGTTCGCACTTTTTCCCATGGTCCCTTCTCGGTAACTTACAACCTTTTTAGCATTGCTGTATGCAAGGGCGATCCAGCAATCCCTGAATTCCACGAGAAGCGCGCCCTGCGCGGTCTCGACCGCATCAGTTCGCACCTGGATAGTAATGGTAAGCGCAAGCGAGCACGATCTCAAAAGGAGAACATTCGACTTGAAAAGAAGATTTCGAAGATTGAGCTGGGCTATGAGCGAGCAGGAACCGGTGGGCAGGGGATAGATGAAGGGCAGAACCAACCAAAGCCAAAGAGGCGAAGACTCAATGCAGATCAGAGACTAGCTTTGGGCCCTGTTAATTAATTTGATAGGTGTATTGTACGTGACTAAAATTTTCCGGGATTGAGTCGAATATTTCGAGTAAGAACTGAGTTTTTGTGAATTCAATTCATTGTTTAGTTAAAATCACGCTTCAAGTATCAACATGTTGAGGCAGCCTGTACCATTATATTCATACAAACTGAAACTGAGCTGCACTACCATCCCCCTCCTCGAGTACAGCAGTGGTTAAAATGTAACCGAGGCAGTGTCAATTATTGACATTCTGGTAGAAATAATTCATGGGGGATGGACAGGTAAGATTGAAATAGTACAAGCATGTGAAGTTATCCCTACTGTAGCTCTGTAGACAAGAATTCAGCTACACCACAATCCACCTCATGGAATACGGCAGTGTTTAAATTCGAATATCACTTGACCACGTGATCATTTGACTTGGATAACGCTGATCGCGTTGCCGTCTGTCTCTACAAGATTCATTTTCCAAACCTGACCTACAAATAAAGTGTTTCAATTTCTACTGACAAGTGCCTCTGCAACAATTTTTGCCTCCTGATCCCTGTCTAACTGTATTCTGCGAACAATGCTGGCGTTCTCATAGAGGAGTTCTCTGTACCCAGCTGCTGTGATCAAGGTCTGTGCCTGTTCTGCCCTCTTGCAATACATTGCTGCCTTCTGTCTTGCATATGCCTGGTGGCCAGTGAGAGAATTTGTGAAGGCCAATGTGGTCCAAGTTTGCTGCATTTTTTGAAAGCTGCGGTTCACTCGCAGGAGCTCAGCAATTTTTTGTTCCCGGTGCTCCTGCCAGCGTTGCATTTCTGCCTCGGCTCGGAACCATTGAACACGATCACCTAGCATCATAAAGCTGAGTGAATGTCTGCCGGCCCATTGTGTTCTTACCTTCCCTCAACCATTCTTCCATTTCAGAATCACTCATTTTCGATAACTTTCCAAGGTGCCATAACCATCCGTCGGGGCGTTCATCAGCAGGTATCTTGGGTGCTGTCGGCTTATGATTACGAGGCCCTGAATATATGTTAAGCTCCGGGAGTATTAGAGATTGTTCAACCTACCTGATCTTCGCTTATCCATTTGGGTACCGTTCACAGAGGACTTGGACACAGCCTGCTCCTCTTGGTCTGAATATGCATGGTGAGATTGATAGAATGTGGCATGAACTTGCTCACCTTCTATGGCAATATCCTCCTCAATCGGAATCGAAGCCTGTGCCCGCCAGATGGAGCCATCTGTATGTCTAGAGTCGCCAACACGCCGTTTTTGCTGCACAGACTTCATGTACAAATCGGACTCGGTAAGTGGTGGGAAGTTGGAAGCGGCATCGAGAGTCACTACAGTTTTCAACCGGTCAATGGGACACTTTAATCGAATCGCTGATTTGAGAGCTTTTTGAAGTTCTTTTGGAATTCCTAGTCAACCAAAACCTTCATTCATGCATTGTACGTCTCTATGCGAGGCGTTTTAATTTTTGAGATTCAGCTGTCGGGCTAACCAGAGCAAACTTCTGCCACCACTCAGTGGGACAGTCACGAAAGCGTGATGATGGTCACAGCCATCAGTCAAAATGAGTGTCTGTTCTTCGCAATAACGGCCCAGAATCCATTCGGCGTGGCCATACAAGAAATCAATGCATTTCTGTTGTTGTGTTTTCGCGTGTCGGAGCACTGAAGGCGACGAATCTTCGTTTATGGTGACTTCCTATTTGGGACAAAATTCTCGGCAAAGTAAAAACCGTTTCCTCTTCACGCAATATGGGTCGGAATACACTCCTATTGGCTAGGCATGCTTACATGCACTATACAACGGGTCCTATGTCTTTACTGTACCTGAAACGGATCATTTAAGTGTTGTCTTGTTTTGTGTTCCGTCAAGATGATTTTGCCGAGGCCTGATACATTGATATGCAGTCATGCAAATTAGATGGAACATCGAAGGATACCCACAAGAGTAAGCATAATTTATTGCGAGGCAATCCTGTCAGAACTACGAGCTCAACGGGGCAAATTGTCCGACTGTCCCAGTGAGTGGTGGTGTCCCATTGACCGGTTGAAAACTGTAATGCCTTTCGAGCAGCTTCATATGAGGCCATGTGTTCATCCCGAAGCGCAATCGCATTCCGGATGTTGTCACCAGCCCGAGTATTTTCCTTTTGCTTGCGGTCATCTCTGGTTTTACGATTGCGTAGAGCACTGATCGTCTTCACAATGTTCTGCAAAGCACGTAAATGATCAAATGCCTGACCCTCTCGCCACTTGGCCTCCTCCATCGCAAGGTTGAGTATGCCTAGTTCACGTCGTTGCGTCTCGGTGGGAAAGTCAGATGGCAAAAACAATATCTCGTCTTGAACCGATGGTGCCTGCATAGCCTGTGCTGCTACCTTGTCACCGATGTGTGGCATTAATTGATTTTGCATTTTGCGCCAGGCCGCAATGCGAACTTGAGCCTTGACTGTCCGCTTTGCAATCTCTTTCTGCCTTGACACCAGATCATGCTCTGCCATGTCAGCGATGAGCTGTCGAATCTTGAACCTATCCATATTAAATAGGGAAGTGGCCACCCAACCCAAGAAAAACTCACTGAACATCTTGAATCTTGAGCCCTTCATCAATGAACTTCGCCACTTTGCTCTTCGGAACCGTTGTCGATCCAAAGACACTCTCGTCTTTCAACATCTTTTGGTAGATGGTTTCTTGGGATGGTACTGAGTTTATTTAATGAACTGCAGAATGGCCCAGTGTCGATGGAACATACCTTTGGTGGTCTTGTGTTTGTACACACTAATGGCTTCCTTTCCCTTCTTCGTTGATGTCCGTGGCTCTTGCTGCCATGTTTGAACGCGATCATGGAACGATGCACTCAATCCCATAAAGTGATTGTGTTTCTCGATGTATTTGCGTTTTGCCTCTGCCAGGTCCTCAGCTAGCGAGACAGCTAGTTGGTATTAGTTAAACTGAGCGATGCATGGATCATTTTTACACAACACACCTATATCCATTGTCTTCTTGTGATTCCAGTCGCCATGATGATTGATCATTGTGTCCTGCCGGTGCCCATTGTTCATTTGCCGAACATGA